>CACRXK020004967.1:0-28734 GCA_902702795.2 Paramuricea clavata
TAGTCCAAGCATGGTAAACATGTTACAGATACCAAAATTGAGTACAGTGCCAACAGGCCTTACAATGGGCTGCATTGGGAGTAGATTTAGGATTCACATGTAATTGTGTTGTTAATATTTACTAAATTTTTGATGCAGTATCAAGAAATGTAATAATTCCTACAAACAAGGTCCGTATATGGGCTGTTTACAAGATCAAGGCTGATTCGTCTGGCTGGACCGACTTGCAAGTGCCGAGATCTGGTCTTGTATGTGTATATTGTTTTTATATGTTTTTGAGATTTGATTCACATGAGAACCGGGCTGGCCTGGTTAATTTGATGGGCTCCCGTTTGAGCAAGACAAGATCTCGCCTTTCCCGGCCAGCCCGGCAAACCAGACCGGCAATTGACAATTGTGTCACAACGCATGCTTTATTCTATCTACAGTAGAAAGCATATAAGAATTTAAAAAAATAACATTAATGAACAATATTAAAACTTCTGAAGCAGTTTCCTTCAATAAAAATAGCATTTTAATAATTAAAACAAATATCGCTTTCCCACCATATATAAAATTGTTTGGTAATTTCTTATAGCACTTGTCAGGCTAGCCCGCCTCATGTGAAACAAATAACAACTTGGCCCGGCCAAGCAAGCTAACTCGGTTTAACGGGCCAGCATGGCTCATATAAACAGATCCTGGGTGACTACCTTAGCTGGGCCAGTTTGTCATTTTCTTCATATAAAGCACTAAAAGCAGACTATTTATTCTTGTTAATTCTTACCTTACAACACCAGTTTGTGAACTCAATCCAGAATTCCTTGATTGTTGAGAACAATATTTGGAGCCAGGCGATAGCCCAGCACCAATATTAATCTGAAAATACATAAGGCAAATATTTCAGGCATTGTGTCACAAACATGTTACACATTATAAACTGAAGTTCATTAAGGGCTTGCAAGACTGTCTGGCCCCTTGACGAGTGAAATTGTCTGGCACTAGGCAAAGTAAAGCAACAGCAGGGATGCATTTGGGCACATTTGCAAGCTTTAAAATGGCCTTAATGGGTTATTAAGATCAAAACACTGAAAATATTATATTCAAATTACATTCAAAGCTTTATAAATTCTTCGGTAATTCTAATCCTTATTCATATATTAAAATGCTAACATATCTTTGAAGGCATTCGAATGTTTACAGTAATATATACAAGGGTCAAGTTTAGTGCCATATAATTTATATGTCGAACAGCCAAAGGCAATATTTATTGCTATTAAATTGTTAATAATAGTGCATTAGTGCGCGTAATTTAGTACAGAATTTGCTATAATGGCTTCGAATTGATATTTTATTCTTTCTTTCATTGCCAGAAACCAACATTTCGTAGGCTTTTTATGCAAATTGAACGCGGCAAATTTAAACATTCAACGGAATTTTAGGCAAATGACTCAAGAACAATCACACATTCTTTCGCAATTAAAGTACTTAAATAATTAATCAAAATAAAATATTCTTACCTGTGAGATCTGAATAACATTTTAAGACCTTTCCGATGCCTTTTCCGTCGTTTGGGATAGAAAAATGTGATAAATATATTGTAAATATGAACTGGAATTCAGTTAGCACTTACAGCAACCTCGTCCCCAGGGTCTTCCTCGTGGTGGCGCGCGAGCTGAGAACCTGGTAAATGAAATCTCCAAGATTCTTGGAGATTTATCGCATGCGCAGTAACGACAACGTTATGTTGCTGACTACAATTAGCGCTGGCACTTACGATTTTCTTGCTTAAAAATATACATGTTATCGTTACAAGTAACAGTAGAAATGCTTCAGAATTTATTCTGATTTCTATGTAAAGCAGGGCAGCATGCTTTTATTTTGCTTTGGTGGTAGTCACCACTCACCAAGTCAAATGGACCATTCCATTTAATAGCCCCCCTATTGAGGTCTGGATATCCTATGGGGGAGAATTTTTCTAGAGGGTAGCTTAAGAGATTTCCTAAAAATTACGTGTTTTAGTGATATCCAAAGGGGCAGGAACAATATCCTAAATGGGTAGAAAGATATCCATGGGAGTTCCAAAAATGTATCCAATGAGGTTCCAAAATGTTTAAGGTATTATGAAGAGACCCCTCAATAGGGTGTGTGTGGGAGGGGCTATATTAGATGGAATGGCCCAGTGTGCTGCAACAACTTTTAAAATTTGTATATATGTTTTTAAGGCACAATATGTAATGGAGTTTGATATGATTATCAGCACAACCTCAAGGTCTTGACTGAATGAACAACTTATCTGATATACTCCTAATTCCAATACTTTGCTGTATATTATCACCAGCTCAGATGTCAGTTGGATCACTTTGAATGAACATTGGAGTGGCACAATAAAGTGTCTGTATTAGGGAGGAGTCTATAAGGACTGAAGTAAAAGGCACACTTTTGGATATTTGAATCATAGCAACTACATATAGTGTAGGTTTCAAATAAAGTTTGAACAATGTACAACTGAAAATAAAAATGTATTTAATTTGAAACACTTAAAGGAATTACAACATATTATATGATAGTCATATGTACATGATTATAGGTATATTCATTAGTTTTACTAGCTGATATTTATGACCATCCTGGGTGACAACATTTATTTTTCCCAAGAGATTTTACTTGCATGATAGTAATAAGTTTAATAGTAACAGAGAAGTGTGATGGATATGTGAAAGTAATTATCATTAGAAATACAAATATTACACTGTAATTTTGACCATTGTAAATGTATTATTAAAGAAACAAAATACAAAAGTCAAACAAGGTTATTTAACATAATACAGTCATAATACTAAACTGGTTATTAAGTAACTACTGAATAGAGGGATCATGAAAATCTTCTAAGATTACTATCATAGCTCTGTAACAGGGAAAGGTATATTGAGTTTCTTCACCTTGATGAACAAAATCATATAGCATTAGAAAACTATAATGCCATCAACTAATTCCCATTTAAAAATCTTCATGTTGGTCACTGTTAAATATAATCTTGAGGCCATCTTAATGATTGTTTACTATCTGATTGATGACATGATTTAATATATTTCCATGGAATTCAAGTTGGCTTTTTCCCAAGTTCATGTAAATATGGTTCACCTATAAAATAATAAAATGTTTATTAGTTGTTTTGTAACAGGACAGTACCTGCTTTAAAGAAAATATAGGAAAGAGAAAATCGAAATAACAGTTGTACTGTATATGGAAAACAGAATAAAATCTTTCTAAGCATTTCTACTGTTATCATAATTTTATTAACTGATGAGATAATATGAAGTCTTTCTGTATGTTAAAAACTGTGATTTCTGAAGAACTCTTTCTGCATGTGTGAAATGAAGTCTTTCTGTATGTGTAAAACTGTGTTAGAAAATGTGATTTCCGAGACTCTGAGAAAATGCGAAAGCAACATGTGAAAATAAATCGAATAAATTCAGTATAAATGTACAGTACATACCTTGATATACAGAACAATCAATCAATATCATTTCATATTCCAGGCAACACTATCAGTGTTTATTCAGTCGCATTTGAAGCCGAATAGCATCTCATATATACGAGGGTTGCCAAAGCGAACAAAACGATGTCACAAATATGAGCGCCATACTCCGACAAATTGATACAATATGATGATGAATGTTGCATAGTTTTGTGCACATGTATGTTCACAGCTTATATCTGAAGTATTTTTCGTAAAATTTGTTAAAACTTTGAGAATAAATACATAAACACTCAACAAAACATGTATATTTTTAAGCAAGAAAATCGTAAGCGCCAGCGCTAATTGTAGTCAGCAACATAAAGTTGTCGTTACTGCGCATGCGATAAATCTCCAAGAATCTTGGAGATTTCATCGTATTTTACCAGGGTCTTCCTCAGCTCGCGCGCCACCACGAGGAAGACCCTGGGGACGACGTTGCACTTACAGCACAAAAAAATTTGAAACGACGCTATCCCGTGAACCTCTTCGCGCTCTGAAACGTAACTAAGCACCAGGCCCCAGGCAACGCGCGAACTATTGCTGCTTAACTTGCATGTCTGCATTTTCAATCAGTTATTGACTGTTAATTTTATCTATAATAAATTATCGAAAAGTCAAGAAAATTCTCTGCAATTATTAAATAAAACACGAGAAAAATTCAAACTTTAGAGTGTAAATTAGAATGTATAGTATGGTATCAGGGGCGACGGAATGTAGGTGACAGTGGCGTAACGTTATATCAGGGGGCCCCGGTTCAAAATTTTCGAAGACCCCCCTAGTAGAAGTGCCAAAGGCACAAGTCGAGCGCCGTATATGCACGAGTTTTTAGGGGTCTAGGGCATGCTCACCCGTAAAATTTTTGAATCTAGACTCTCTGAAATACCATTTCCCAGACTTTGGGGAGAGATGTTACACAATTCTGATGGTCAGAAAACGACATTGTGACATATCAGAGGCCCTGGCCAATGTTTTTGCTTCACAGCCTGAGCCTGGTGGCCCCCATTTGGCCCATTGGGGTTGGGGGCTCCCGGGTTCGCCCGGTCCGAGCCCATAGTAGTTACGCCACTGGCAGGTGAAAGATATCTTCTTTCCTGCAGGAGGGGGGCAAATAAAGCATTTTAATAAAAATAAAACACAATATTTTTCTCAAATTTACCTCAGGGATGGATCCAGCATGATCTAGGAGGGGGATTGGGGGCACCTCAAAAACAACTTTCTTTTTCAGACCTTTTTCGACCTCAATGTTTCAGAATATTCCTTAATATTTAACAAGTTCCACAATCCCAGCATTCCGGGGCCCCCGAGCTGGGGGAAATTGGGATCCCTTTCTTGACTTTTCCTTGGGGGGCGTTATACCCCCACACCTCCCCTCCCCCAGTAAATCCATCCCTGATTTACGTTAACAAATTAATTAACAAAGATAAATACGATAGGGGAGAATTCTTATGTTTAATTAATCTTGTGCACAGCCACAATTAACCGAGTTGCGAATTCTCTCCTAAGCATGCAAAAATACAGGGACCGCGGAACAGGGGGAGGCGGGGGCCATGGCCGTATAAAATCCAGTCTGCCTGAGTGAGCTATTGCCCGTGCTATCCTGCCTTTCCTCCCCCCTCCCCCCCCTCCCCCACACACACACACTTCAAAACAGTCTCCGCGGTCCCTGTAATACATATGCAGATTATTCTAGAAATAAGAATTATACAATTAAAATGAATCTACATACAAAATATGTTATATATGTCTTTAAACACAATATTTGAATGCCATCCTATAGTTCCTGTAGTTAAATTTTAACAAATTTTAAATTTTCTTTCCGTTCAAGAAAATTTAAGAAATAATTTCTTATGTGAAGAATTTGATTTCTTGTTTTAAGAAACTATTTCTTAAAACAAGAAAACCACTATTTTCTTAAGAAAATGATTGATAAGAAGATGAAAAAATCGTAAGAAAACATATTCTTGTTTTAAGAAAACAAATATAATTCTTATGTTAAGAATTTGATTTCTTGTTTTAAGAAAGTATTTCTTAAAACAAGAAAATCATCTTTTCTTAACAAAATGATTGATATGAAGATGAAAAAATCGTAGGAAAATACATTCTTGGTTTAAGAAAACAAATATAATCCAAGATATGTTAAAATTTTTTTTTTCTTATTTCAAGAAAAAATATCTTGCCAATGAAATATTTCTTATTTTAAGAATCTTTTTCTTATTAAGAAAATCCGTTTCTCGTTTTAAGAAATAATTTCTTAAATTAAGAATTTTTTTCTTAATAAGAAAATGATTTTTTGCTGTGCAAGGGCCTAAAATCTTTTATGCTTAAGAATTGCAAAGTCATTTCTTAGGAAATTCCGAGGTTGCGTTTTTTTTTATACACCCTGTATATGTGCGTATGCATGTACAGGGTGTCCCAAAAAAGTATATAGAAATTATCCTATTGTTATAATTTCAATGCCTGAGCACTACAGTATACTAAACGCAAGAGTGCGCAAGCACAATTGCATTGAATTTTTAATTATACCATTCGCATAAAATCCTGTGCTTAACAACAATAGGATAAGTTTCTATAGAGGGTACTTTTTTGGGGGACACACTGTATATGTATATATGTCTATTTTATAAGAGTAACTTGACTAATACAAGATAATTTGTAATTCTCCTTTGTGTAATTGATTTTGTAATATTAATCACAATTTGGTTGTGGTATTCTGTGATGTGTACCTAAAGTCGTAAATATATTTTTTTTGCATTTTCAAAGAACTTTACTGCAAACATTGACAGAGATACAGAAGCCAAAACAGTTCTCCGGGAAGCGATCTCTGTCCGTTTTCTTCGTGTTCATCCAACAAGTTGGTCGAATCGCCCTGCACTAAGGTTGGAATATTATGGCTGCTATAAAAGTAAGTGATTTCTTATCTAATGACGATACTAGAGTAATCAGTATATGGGGCTCGATCTTGAAAGGTCTGTTTACACTTGCAATTTTTACTGCGGAACGTTATTTCCAATTTTCCCAAGTCTGAATCATTCGAGTCATTCATTTGCCAAATCCTATTCCGAGCAGCAAACTTGCTGGTGAAATCCTATTTCCATGAGTTCAAATGACCAAATTCTATTATCTGGATTTCCCAGTTGGCAAATCCCTGCTCCCATTTTGCCCCATTCACGACTATTTTAGTAGTTTGATTTAAAATTTGATTAGTTTGTTACTGGCTTGATGGTATCTAGTCATCTATAGTGTATATGTTTACACTTGCAATTTTTGCTGCTAATCAGTATATAGGGTTCGATATTGAAAGGTATATTAAGGTCTGTTTACACTTGCAATTTTTGCGGCGTTTTTAGGTGCGATTTTCTTCTTCTGATGGATGTAAACGAGTAGAAGAATTATGAATGTTGAGATGAGAGTACATATCATAGAATCTTATATACACTAGATAGCGCATCATTCTTTTAGTAATATTGAGGTCAAGAATATTCCAGCGGTTACCCCCATTTGAATAGATGGCGGCCATGTTGGAGTTTCCCACTCGCTAATAAACGCTTAAAAAACAACAATGACTTTCATGATTTGAATAGTTTGAAAATGTATTTGGAATAGGTGAACTTAATGTTTAAGTTCCCCGTTTAAGAAATAGAAAACATACGAGTCTTCTCATTTCATGGGAATATCCTGAGTCTGCAATCACGGCTTCAATTTTTGAATTGCAGAATAATTAGATGCACTATCTAGTAAATATAAGATATCTATGGTACATATACCCGAAACATGCATACTCATCAACTCGTTCACATTCATCGGAAGACGAAAATCGCTCCTAAAATGGCAGCAAAAATTGCAAATGTAAACAGGCCTTAACAGTTCCATATAATTCACACCGCCAAGCTTCAAAATAGCGAAATACAGACACGAAAATATACAAACTGGCCAAGTATAATTGTAGATAACTAAAATTAGGTGCAACCATATACATGAATTTAGCCAAATACAAAGAACAAAATTAGACAAATTTACCAATATTAAAAGATTATTACGGGAACCACTGAGTATTTTAATAAAATAAAAAAATTTATTTTCGGAGTACCGTTGTTTTATATTTTAAAAGTAAAAGATTATGGCTTTACAACTTTAGTTAACTAATTAGGAAACTAATTAATAATTCACGCTCTGATACAATATCATGCTGATTTACATAAATTTTAAGTTTAATTCTTCTAAACCAGTTACTACTCATTCATTTTAAATTGTTAAATAATAGAATTGTTCGAGTCATCAAGACATATCACAAGCCATTTACAACATTCCTGTCCGTGTTGTATCGGACATCTATCGGATGTATTGAGTTTGTATATCCGATGAACATGGGCGCTCATGTTGTAAATAGTACTTACATTAGGTTATGGACAACAGAGTTCTTACAGAACGTATTTGTAAATAATGTTTGAATTGACTCTCGAAATAGCAAGTCATATCGTATGACTGCAGCCAATCAAGTCTATTGCCATTGGAGTATGTTTGCGTTCGTTGCATGTTTATTGCGATGGGCAGAACAACTAACGTATTACTAAAATTGTATACAAATTTAAAAGAGGTCGGATAGCGCTATCCAACGAATATAACGATTTTTCAAACTTTCTAAATTTGGCCGTTGAGTATAGTCTATAGTAATTTTTTTACCAACATGCAACGCGCGGCTATATGAACGAACTCCATTCGAGCACGTGTTCTCTTTTTCTCGGGAGAGGACAAACAAAGGTTAGTACCTGCAAAGTAGGGATTGCTGCGGGAATTAAGAGCAAATAGAACTAAATAATACAAATTAGTGACAAAGCACAATTATTACTCGCAGCGAGCCAACTGAGAAAAAGCAATGCATTTGTTGCCAAGACCAGGGGCCGGTTGTTCAAAGGTGGATTAGTGCTAATCCTGGGTTAAAACTTAACCTGCTGTTTTGTGTATTTATACACGTCTGGTTATTTCAAAACTTCAGAGAAGTAAACTCATATCGACCCAGACAAGATCTCTGAAGAAATATTTCCAAATTTATAGACAAGCTGTGAGGAAGTTTGCTTTGAATTTTAAGTTAACCTATAGGGTTAAACTAACCCAGCGTTGAACAACCGGCCCAGGAGTTAAAGGGCAATCACTGGTGACAGATCATATTAAACATGTCCGTCTCATTGAATACTTGCGTGTTAATGTTTTATGTCTATGGAAGTAATATTCACTTAATTAATTAAACATAAGCAAGAATATATCAATTAGTGGAATCTGTTGAATTACACGCTGCTTTTATAGTTCGCGTACAAATAGAAACGACACTACGACAGATACTATTGGATTTCATATTAAGTCTAATATACGGCTATGCGCATTTAACACTTATCATTTATAGACCCTCCGCTCGGGGGATTCGGCATAATATTTAATTTCCTGAAGTGATGATATTTTCCGAGGGGATTTGGGCGATTTGCCCCTAGGAAAATATCACCACTGAAGGAAATATCGCCGAATCCCCCGAGCGAGGGTCTATAAATGATATATTATACCGAAAGTTAAAGAACTCACTAAGTTCAGAATAAACTTTTAATAAAACTTGCTGAATATTATTAACTACGCGAATACAATTTTTAATTTTTTATGTATACCTGAGTTTTTGACGTTTCCACTTTAAAATATTTGAGCATGTATCCTTTGGATCATTAAAGATAACATACGTCTTGAAAATCTTAAATCAAATCTTCTGTACGAAATTACAAACAACAGCTCGCGAACGCCATATCACAAAATAGGAAAGTATACCAGAAGTGTAACTTGAGTCGGTGTCTTTGTTGTTTTACGTCCACGAAAATTTTAACTCGCTCACGCCAATCCACATCATCCTGGCTAGTACAACGTTTTTATCAGGTTTTGGTGTGAGTAGTGCCGGTTGTACTAGCCAGGATGGCGTGATTGATGACGAATCGCTTGTAAAAACGCGGACAAATACTTGCTTGAGTGAAACTTCTGGTATACCTTCCTATTCTGCGGCCATATTGTTTCAGAGTGTGGTGTCCACGCGTCACACGTGAGCGTGGGATACTATAATATCCCACGTTGGATCTGCCGTGGGATATTATAGTATCTCACGCAACAAGTGGTAAATTTGTCGTCGCTGACCAAAAAATCGCGGGCAGAAACAAAGCTCATTGCATTTACATTCAAAACAAAGCAGAAAGTTAGCAAGAAACTGTTTTAGCTGACGAGTTTTTGCTTTCCATTCAACGATTTACAAATTAACGGTTATTCTTTTAAAAGTCGACTATGAATTCTTTGTTTTGAGATGATTTGTTTTGTAATCGAGTGATTGAAGAAGTTAATATGCTTAAGAAGAAGCTTTAGAAGTGACCATAGCTTAGTTTTTTGCAATTAGAAAGATCTCTGTTATCAAGAAACTAGAAAACACAATTGAAATTAGAAATGTGAAGAAATTTGATACCCAAAAATTTGTTGCGGATCTGATGTAACAACAGTGCGAAAATGTGTATTTTTTCGCTGAAACTCCAAATGCAAAGTGGGAAATTTGGAAAATGCTATTCTTAGAAGTTTTAGACAAACATTCACCCCTTCAAAACAAAAAGATCAGAACAAGGCGAGTCCCTTGGATTAAAAGTTCCATAAAAGAACTTATTAATACAAGGGACAAGCTTAAAAGAAAAGCCATTATTACGAACCTCGAAAATGATTGGTTAAGTTATCAAAGAACTAGGAATAAAGTAAATATAGAACTAAGAAATGCCAAAAAAGATTACTATTCAAGCGAAAATTTCTGATGATAAGTCCAATCCTAAGGAAGCTTGGAAGACCATAAACAGTTTATTGGGAAGGCAAAACAAACCAACAATCGTAAATGAGCTAAAACTTGGCGAAAATAGTTTAACTAACCCTAAAGATATTGCAGAGGGTTTTAATGATTATTTTTCAAATATTGGCCCAAATTTAGCTAGCCAAATTAATACTTCAAATTTGAACTTTGAAACATATGTCACAAATACTGAATCAGAATTGACCGCATTCCAACCTGTCACGGTCAATCATGTCTACCAACTTCTGACTGGTCTCTCAAGCAACAAAGCCACAGGTGTCGACAAAATTTCTTGCAAAATTATTAAGATTGCTTCACCTGCTATTTTGACTCTGTCCTCATTCCCTGATGAATGGAAAATGGCTAGAGTAATACCTCTATTCAAAAATGGCCAACGTAATGTGGCAGGAAATTACAGACCAATTTCGGTCCTGCCAGCCATTAGCAAAATTATGGAAAAAATTCTGTATAATCAACTGTACAGTTACTTACCCAAATATAGATTTTTAAGTGACAGCCAATTTGGTTTTCGAAAATTTCATTCTACGGCTACTGCATTATTAGATTGTACAAATGACTGGTATGTGAATTTAGACAGAAAAATGTTTAACTTGGTTGTTCTAATTGACTTAAAAAAAGCATTCGATACAGTCGACCATCAAATTTTATTGAAGAAATTGGAGCTGTACGGTATAAAAGGCCAGGCACTATCTTTTCTCAATTCATATCTCTCAAATCGAAGTCAGAAATGCCAAATAAATGGATTTTTGTCATCGGAGAAAGTGATTAGATGTGGTGTGCCACAAGGCTCTATTTTAGGGCCATTATTCTTTTTATTGTACATCAATGATTTGCCCCAATGTCTATCAAAAACAAAACCTCGGTTATTTGCTGATGACACAAACCTGACAGCTTCTGGCGACTCGATAACTCGTCTTGAAGCTGCAGTGAATTCTGATTTAGAAAACCTAAAAAAATGGCTAATTACCAATAAACTTAGCCTCAATGTTGCAAAAACTGAATTTATGTTAATTGGCTCAAAGCAAATGATTAAAAGCGTTTCAAATTTGCAGCCAAATGTGGTAATTGAAAACAAACAGATTAAACAAGTGCATGAGTGCAAAACTCTTGGTGTGACAGTCGACCAGCATTTGTCGTGGAAAAGTAACACTGAAAATATTTGCAGGAAAATAACATCAGGAATTTCTGCTCTTAGACGTTTAAAGGATTTTGTTGACAGGCAAACGCTTTTTTCCGTTTATAATGCTATTGTTCGCCCGTACTTCGATTACTGCTGTGAAGTATGGGATGTGTTCGGTGAAACACAATAAAAAGGCTTCAAAAACTCCAAAATAGAGCTGCTCGAATTATCATGAATATGAGCAATGACACAGATCATTCTGTAGCATTGCAAGCAGTGGGCTGGAAGACACTTAAAGTAGAAAGGAAGAAAGCCAAGGCAAAAATGATGTACAAATTATTAAATAACATGGGCCCTCAATCACTCACTAACTTATTCACTTATAAAAGTGAGATGACTAGCTATAATCTTCGAAACGTTTCAAGTACTCTTTGTTTACCGCAACCGCGGACTAATAATTTGAAAAAAAGTTTTATGTACAATGGATCATTCCTTTGGAATTCTATTCCAAAGGAAATTAAAGAGAGCAAATCCCTTTCTTCATTTCGGACGAAAATCGCTGCTCACATTGATAATTAAAGCAAATATACGCATCTGTAAATACATTATTATCTCATATACTTAATATATTTTATACTATGTTTTCTACTTTGTAAATAGCTTTTAAATACTTTTCATATTTTCTGTATACTTCTTGTTCACACGCCCCTCGTGGAAATCAGCTGTAGTTGACGAGGTTAGCGTGGTTAAATAAATCTATCTATCTATCTATCTATCTAATATGGCGACTTGAACATGGGAGTAAATACCGTATACGTCGATCTGTGGCTTGTTTAAAACCGTAATAAACGAAGAAAGACGTGATATGAGAATGAAATGTAATTTGAAATTAACTTTATATGCCTCAAATTTTCCATCCTATGTTTCTTGATGTAACTTCAGCTGTCTAAGTTCAAAATACAAGCTCGCGAAATTTGACAAATTTTGAAAATATGTAAATATAGCTTGACTTTGAACTGTATTTTCTCAAAAATAGCCCGTGGCCTCAATTTCAAATATAGATAAATGTAAAGGAAAAACGTTTCGGCGTTTGTAGGTATCAAAAATATCGTCAGGAAAATAGGGGCTCACAATGTTTTAACTGAGTCTTTGAGACCCAGTTGCTTCGCACCTGTTGTGGTCAAATTTTTGCCAAGAATCAAAGGCCGAAATGCGAACTTCCTTCATGAAAACCGGCTCGAGAAGAATCTAGTTTGAAAATTTAGCTATTAATTTCTATTTCATGAGCATATATTGGGCACACGTTAAATATTTTTGTACTTGATGAGATTTAAAATTTGTTGTATATTCAAGCCCGGCTTTAGTGCAATTTTGGTGATGACCGGAAAAGAAATGAAGATATTTTAAAAACTAGCCGTGGCCTCACAATAAAACTTTCTAAAAATGTTCTCTGTTTTATGTATTTTCATTTGATATCTTAGGTATAAGCGTAAAAATAGGGGCTCATACAGTTTACGAGGTTGTAAAATGCATGACTTGCCTCTATTTTCATGTAAACATTCGAAATTTTTCGGCAGCAAAGTAGCAACTGTTTCAGATCGAATGCACACGGACAGCCCACCAGAGACAATGGCAGGGTACTGAAATAGAACGTCAGTGAAAAATTCTGTATGATTAATTTAGATCATGTCCATTTTCAACATAAAACAGTCATTTATTTCGGTACAAACATTTGACAATATTTACACGATTGTGCTTTTTTGTAAACACGCGTTGCGTGTATTCCACTCAATTGCGTGACTCATTTTGCTCGCGCAAGCTCAGAAAAATTTCCCACCTGTTATCTCACTCTGCATTGCGAAATCATGAGGGACAATAGGGACAATATTACTGTACACAAAGTGGACAATTTGAATTTGAGGTATAATATATAATTTATATTACCCAGTATTAAACTAAGAAACCAAAACTTTATTTAAGTCACGGCAGCGTTTCGATTTTAATGAGCGTTTAAAATCATCGAACTGTGTGAAGATGTAATTAGTATTGATCCAGATAATGGTCTAAACAAAACCGTTCAGGAAAACTGTACATTACTTAAAACCCCAACAGAAGACCAACAAAGTGTTACATTAAAAACAACCCACTCTAATGAAGCAAGGTGTGAAATTAATACTATTACTAATCTGACAAATGGCGAATCTCTTGCTCCCGAAACATACCAACCGAACGAAGAATTGTCCCATTCCTTGCCAGCGAAAACAGTTAATTCAACTTTAAAAACGCAATCAGCCAAACGCCAAAACAAAACACCGCAAATAAGGTCAAAGGTCACAAGTCAATCAAGTGTACAAAACGTTTATCCAAGGAGATATATTACGACAACAATATAACTGGGCTAATCGATAAAAGTGAGTGTAACCCAGGGGTGCCTGTCAGACGTGCCGAGTGAATGATCGTGTAAGAGAAATTTTCGGAAGAGTCGTTCAAACCACCGTCCCCGCGAATGGCAGAGGTACCTCGAGTTTGTTCGGAAAACGTTACATCCACGTGTGACTCGGCCTCGACCACAATCA
Source organism: Paramuricea clavata (assembly GCA_902702795.2). Taxonomy (NCBI): domain Eukaryota; kingdom Metazoa; phylum Cnidaria; class Anthozoa; order Malacalcyonacea; family Plexauridae; genus Paramuricea; species Paramuricea clavata. The sequence continues at coordinate 14,067 of CACRXK020004967.1, forward strand.
TGGCTGGAGCATCTAGATCCTGTTCGCCTGCGAACAACAAAGTAATTCCCATTGTTATATCGCAATTTCGGACCATAAGTCATCGTATAGTTGGGAATGTTTTTAGTACCTAACTACTGTGTCTCTTCAACTGACTGTATCTTAATTCGCATAGAATAATATGAAAGTACCAAAAAGTATTTGAAACTGTGTCTCCTGAATGCCCGATCTATCAAGAACAAATCCTCGGTTTGTTTGTTATGGACTCTCCACTGGTGCTGATGTTTTTGCTATTACTGAGACTTGGTTCACAGATAAAGATATACCATATCACATAAGGCTGAGATCACTTTGCCGGGAACTACTCGATCATCCCCGTACTGAGAGAAGCGGAGGTGCATGGGCGTACCGGAAGGAAAAATTTAGGGGGGCGGAGAGAAATTTGCCCGACTTTTCCGGATTTTGTCCGACAAGTACCGAAAAAATTTTTTTCCGAATTTGTTTTGGCGACCTCCCCCCAACCCCCCCCCCGTCGCCCAAAAAAATTTGGTCAGTGTACCATTTTAGGGGTCAAAAAATTTTTCCGAACATACCATAATTTTCCGAAACCTAACAAAATTTTTAGAAACATCACAAAACTTACATAATTTGTCCCATTTATTTTTTTAATAAACCAAAATTGCCCGACTGTTCAGCGAATATTGCCCGACTGCCCAAAAAACTGGGGGGGCTGCCGCCCCCCCCGCCCGGTACGCCCATGCGGAGGTGAAACAGCTTTGTTATTTAGGGACAATATTACTGTACACAAAGTTGACGGCGGCGAACGCAGGTCATTTGAGTTTTCCGAATGGATACTACAATATCGCTCCTGTAAACTGAGAACTATTATCGTTTACCGTACTCTCTATTCTGCTGCACATCCTGTTGTCACAAGTTTATTTTTCGATGAATTCTCCACATATTTGGAATCTGTAATCATGTCCTCCGAACCTTTGTTAATCGTTGGACTGTTTTAATATCCATGTCGATTTCCCACGTGATCCTAACGCTATTCGATTTCTTGATCTGTTGTCCTCTATGCCTTGATCAACATGCTGACAAGCCTACTCACACATCTGGACACATCCTTGATCTGATAATCACGCAGAATTCTCATGATACTTTACTTCCCACTCGTCCTTTAACAGATCATTTATTTTCGGATCATATCACAGTCATATGCGACCTCACATTAGGAAGAATACCACCAACAGAGAAACAAATATCATATAGAAAAATTAAAGCAATCGATAAAGCAGGACTTCAAGAAGAATTATTGTCATCAGATTTTTGTTTAAACCGTCCTGATACGCTAAATGAACTTGTGAAATGCTATAATGATACTTTTAAATTAGCTCAGACACTAAACCGGTACGCACCCCTATGTACGAAGCTCGTCAAATCTGGGCCATTAGTTCCCTGGTTCAATGATGATAATAAAATTGCAAGGCGAGAGAAGAGAAAGGCCGAGAGAAAATGGCGCCGTACTGGCCACACTGAAGACATGAGGAACTATAAAATTACGAAGAATAATACGAACAAGCTAATGAACGAAGCTCGTTGCACAACAGAGGTCAGCAAATCTCTATCGAAGGTATACAGCCTAGACCTAGCTATAAGCCTTCTATTTTTATTATTTTTTAAATATTCAGCGCTTTTTCACATGAAAAGACTGGGACTAGGTGATTTGAAGGCGGGGCGGAGGATACGCAAGAGAAAAAATAGAAGGCCTAGTGGATTTCCCAACAACAAGGCCAAAACTGCCCTGAAACTGCTCTGGTTGCGAAGTGTCCAATTATTGCGTTCTCAAACAGAATTATTTGCAACTTAACAGCGAATTTAATTAAACCGATACCGGTAAAATAAACTCATTTATGGTCAATAATTAAACTTACTATTTTTACTTGTATACACGGCTAGAAAATCGGGTTTTTTATCATAAAGTTTGAACCAACACTATTATTATGTTGCGAAAGGTCAAAATGAGTCAAAATATTACTACAAAATAGAACTTAGTTTAGTCATAAAATGTTTTTATAGTTAATGTAATAACTACTGGACAGTATAAATTGCCGTTTAGTTGTTGGTTTCTGATCAATTTCGGATCACAAAGTTATGGGGCTAATTTGAGAACTTGTGAAATCTACTAGGCCTATACGAGGCAAATGACCATTGCGATAATTACCAGCCGAGTAAAGGCCTAGGTCTATAGGCTGGAAAGTATACTATCACAACGTTTCGATTTGGACTCAGGAGTTCCACAAGGGTCGTGCTTGGGTCCCCTTCTTTTTATTATATATGCATTCAAGCTGTTTAAAATAATTGAAGATCAGCTTCCTGACTCACATGGTTATTCCGACGACACACAGCTCTACCTCAGTTTTAAGCGATGGAGTCTTGTATCGGAAAGATGAGACGCTGGATGATCCAGGATAAACTCCTGATGAACGATGGCAAAACTGAATTCTTGGTCATTGGCACTCGTCAGCAATTATATAAACTTCAGCCTATCAGCATTTCAGTGAATAATTCTGTGATTTCTCCTAGCCCTCATATTAAGAACTTTGGCAGCTGGTTGGACTGGAACTTAAGTAAAGCCTGTAAAGTATGTAAAGCCTGCTTTTTCCACCTGCATAATATCAGACGAATTAAGAAATATCTATCAAGAGACAACTTACTGATACTAGTACATGCTTTCATCGCCAACAGGCTCGACTACTGTAATAGCTTATTTTACGGTCTCCCTGGAAAGCAAATATCTAAACTACAGCGTGTTCAGAATGCCGCTGCAAGATAAGTAATATAGACGTTCCAAAATATTCTCATATTACGCCCGTACTGTATGAACTACACTGGCTTCTGGAACATGCAAGAATACATTTCAAGGTCTTAATATTTGCTTTTAAAGCTATTCACGATCTAGCACCATCTTATATTAAGGATCTCATAAATGTCAAATTGAACTTAAGATCTAACAATGACACTCTACTGGAATCTCCAGCAGGCAGGATGCTTACTACCTTTGGTGCTAGATCCTTTCACGCCGCTGCACCTCATCTTTGGAATATAATCTTTCACTTGGTATACGTTCACTTACATCTATTGACTTTTTCAAGAAATCAATTAAAACTCATCTTTTTAGGAATGTTTTTACTGACTTTTTATAAGATACAGATATTGAATTTTAAGAATGTTAATATTTAATAAATTCATCAGTAACATTGTAACTAATCAATAATGTAAATATTGTATCTATTCTTAACTCTGTGAAGCGCTTTTGATCAATTACTGTAAATAGCGCTATATATGTAATAAATATATTATTATTTATTATTATTATTGTATTTTAGATAGTATTCATATGTTTAGTAGTGAGTCACAGCATTTCGATTTTACTGCATTTTAGCGGATTTTAGATAGTATTTTAATATACGTTTCGCAGTTTAGGCTACGCTTCAAATTTTAATTTGTATTTGCATATTTCGTATATGCGATAACACATCTTTGATATGCATACACTAAACAGTATTTTAAAACGTTTTTGGTGTGTGCTTCTTAAAAGCAGCATTTACTACATTTTAGGTAACGTTAACCTAGCAGCTAGTAATTATAGTTTTTATATTTATTGTGAGGCCCATATCTATTGAGAGGCACATATCTGTAACTTTTTTGGCGGTTTAAGGAAGGTTGAAAAAATCACTATTTTAGTCTTCGCCGCACAACCGGTTCCTGAAAGTAATTTTGAGAGTCGTGTTGAATGACAAAATATTAATTTATACGTATTATGTGGTCTGCTTACGTGCGACCTGTCCGGCTATTCAACCCTAGACAAGTCTACTGTCGGTTTATGTAAAACATGAAGTACAGGTGTGAACCTTAAAGGCCTTATGCAACGAATTTTTCGATGGTGAGGTTTTTACACATTATTAAAATTTCATCTTTTCTGATCATTTTGATACCAATCTCGATGCGAAATTCAAACTAAAAGTTGGTAAATTTTGGGTTTAAAAATGGGTCCCTCTTGCGAAAAACTGGTTCGCGCTGTGACGTCACAGTAATGAGTCGTGCTGTGTGTAAACAAAGGATTAACATGTTTTACATAAGGTCCGTCGAAAACAACTCATTACTGTGACGTCACACCACTGATCACCAAAGGTCTTTTCTTTCGCAAAGAAAGTGGCAAAATTTGCGACTTTGAAGGCTTATAAAAATAAAGCTACTTGGAGTTTCGGAAAACGGTTTGCATCTTTCGAACCAGTGCAAAGAACTCTATAACGTAATGCAAAAATCTCACCATCGAAAAATTCGTTGCATAAGGCCTTTAATACGCATGTTTTGGTAAAATTTCGACTCAGCTATACTGTGCATATTATAGTCAAACCGTTGAAATTTATTAGGAAATAGAACGATCATTTCTTGCGCATTTGATCATTTAGATTAACGCTATATAGTCGGTTGGTTTAAAATTGGGTGTCTTTATATAATAGTAATTCATATGTACGATTTTATATGTTACAGAGTGTTTTTATTCTCAACCTCTGCCTTTTCTGGACAGCCAAATTACGTCTGAAAACGAAGCGAGTGTAAGCTATTCGGCTCGCCATGCTAAAATAGAAGACCCGTATGGTTGGATTTCGACTCATGATCAGTATTCTTGGTTAATGATAGATTTTCTACAGCGAACTACAATGACAGCTATTAGAGTTCGAGGTAGCCCAGGCTATAATATTTGGAGTCCCACCTTCACAATTGAATACAGTAACAATGAGTATACGTTTGAAACTTTCAAAGAACATGGGAGCACTAAGGTAAGCAAGATAATTATTTAAATTAAAACTCTTTCTCTGCACTATCCATTACGCTTAGAACGTGCACGTTTTACGCATGTTTCGTTCATATCTTCGGTTCAGTAAACGCTATGTATATGACAATGCCACCATTCGATTCAGTGTAAAAATATATACTAATTCACAACGATAGTTTTAGTCAATGGCTACATTATAGCGATTTATGAGCTTTGAAAGTCAAGCGAGGGCCAAAATTATTTCACTTCGTGGCAACCCCCTGGGGAATAGAATTTCTGTCGTTCAATGCATAGTACCATAGGTGCTCGATTACCACAAAAAGTTCCCAAGCAAAAAACTTGCCAAACACTGAGAAAATGTGTAATCAATGATTATCATCTAATAAACTGTATTACAGCAAGAACATGTAAAATTTTGTATTCAATTACAAGAAAAATGACTTGCATCATCAGAAAGCTTACAAAAAACCGCAAATTTGACTTTTAAACAGTTTTTTGATCTTTCAAGATCAAATAGTCTTTGAGTTATTGCTGTTTTAAATGTGAAAATTGGACCAAAATGTCGCTATAAGGACTGGGTACTAGGTCAAAAACGCGTTTTTGACAACGTATAACTCGAAAACAATTTGAGATATAAAAAAAAACTGTTTAAATGTTTTATACGTAGATTTGTGTAAGCTTTCTGGTGATGCAAGTCATTATTGCTGTAATGGAATATAAAATTTCACATTTTCTTGCTGTAATACAATTTAAATTAATAAGAGGATAATCACTGTCACTCGTTTTCTCGGTGTTTGCCAAGTTTTTTACTTGGGAACTTTTTGTGGCAATTGAGCATCTATCGTACTATGAATTGAACCACAGAAAATCTATTCCCCACGGCGTTGCCACTCCATCATCTCCGGCTTGAGTAGGGCAGCTGAAGATGTAGTTTAATGAAGTTTGATATTTACTATTGCATACTGACATTGATAGTATTCACGACAAATAAAATATACAATTTTGTAAATATTTCCTGCATGATTTCTGGGTTATTTCTTCGCTCACTCCTTGCTCAATTCAAACCGATCTTAGGTACCCACCCTAATTGAAATCTTTTGTTATCTCCCAGATTCTGGGAGAAACGTAACCAGCCGATAGCATGGTCTTTCCCAGCAGATGGAAAGTCCCTGCGACGGAGGTTGCTGCATGGGGCTTCGGTGGCGAAGTGGTTAGCGCACGGGGCTTCGGTGGCGAAATGGTTAGCGCACTTGCCTTTCACCTCTAAGGCCGTGGGTTCAAATCTCAGTGAGAACTTCTCAATGTGACTCGAACCCAGTCCTCATGTGAAAAGAGTAAAAGTCAACGCTCTGCCGAAAGTCGTGGGTTTTCTCCGGGTACTCCGTGTTTCCTCCCACAGGGAAAGTTGACCGGGTGGGTTAGGCACATAGGTCTGGACTCTGGAGACAGATCATTAATGAGGTATGGACTAATAGCGGCTGCTTAAGCGCCATTTGTAAGCTCAAAGCCTACCTCGGTCTGCTTCACGTCAGTCCGGTTCTATCTATCTATTCATAATGTAACCAGTCACTGAAAAGCCCTGATATAGGGAGTGTGCTGTGAAATATCTGTATCTGTATCTGTATGGCAGCTTGCTCATGCCATCGATCTCGCGCCATTGTGTGTATTGTTAGCGGCGTGGCATGCCATCTGCTGACGTCATTACAAATGCCAATTTTTGGAAAACAATGCGTTTTATCTCTATTGTCTGGTGGCATATAGTTTAAATTTTGTATGCAGTAAGTTTTTTATTATACCAAAAATAAAAATATTCTCTAATGGAAAAAAGGTATTGAGGAAAACAACAATTTCGCGTTTTTAAAGAAAATGGCAAAACAGAGTTTATTTTATATTTTGCTATTGTTAGTTTATGTTCTAAGTAAGGCAGTGAATGAAACTGAACCGTGTAACCGTGCTTTTTTACCAGCTGCATGAGGGAATAGCTAGGCTATTTCGTACGCGTGTGTTGGTCAGTGGGTACTTAGCTCAAAACTTATAAACACCAGCAAATATTCCCAATGTTCCTTACTATTTATATTATACTCCTTACTATAGTGCATTTCGCCAAATAATGTTAAATATCATATCCTGTTTTCTTTCACAATTTTTAGACATTCAGTGGCATCAATGATGCAAGCAGCTACTACGTAAAAGTTCTTTCGTATCCTATATTTGCAAGGTTTTTAAGATTTCGTCCAGCTCTTTCGACGACCCTATATCCAAGTACTGGTAGTAGGTACCGTTTTTGTGGCTTAAGGATAGAAATTCAAGGCTGCGAGAGTAAAGGTAAGCAGTTTCCACAAGATAACGAATTGTTGTATTTAAATCTAGTGCCCATAGCTTCTGGTTTTAATATACTAAATATTTATAGTTTATAGTTTTACTTGCTTGTTGACTTACCTTCTAATATTTCATTTATCCCCGAGCCAGGGCGAGGGTACTAATTTCGCTCAGCTATTTACATTCGAGGAAAGGAAAACATCAGCAAAGTCTAAAGGTAATCAATAATCGCGGGCGCATGGCTATGTTTCATCGTGTCATCAGTAGACCTCCTCACTGATCTCTAAGATATGCATGGCTGTTTGCCAAGAGTGGAATAAGCAAGATTTCGATTTTCAAGAACATGTGTTTGGAAAATCGTTTCATACAATGAGTTTTCAAGCAATTTCGCTTTAGAAGAAATAAGAAGAATTGATTTACTATGGGAAATTATGAAATATATGGCAAGTTCGCTTTGAATGTTTAAGAATTTTGTTGTTTTAATTTTTTGCGTAAAACAATGCACTGCTTCCTTTTCAACTCTTTTGTTAAAGTGTAAAGGAGAGCAAATTAATTTCAACATCGAAGTGAACCTGCGTTCCAACAACGCTAGCCTGCATTCAGTGTGTCTGCGGTTATAACATAGTAACTCGTGTACATAGGCGTACGGGAGGAAAAAATTAGCGGGGTGGCCGAATATTTGCACGACTTTCGTGAGCACTGATTGCCCTTAATTTATTTGCATTACCTATTTTCACCAATTTTATGCGCACCGCTCTTTCCTTGAATCATTTTTACTTACAAACTGCCCGACAAAAAAAAATTGGGACTGCAGTCTCCCCCAGCCGCCTTTCGTACGCCTATATGCTCGTGTATGTAGCAATACACGGTAACATATCGTTATTTTCGGTCGCAGCCATGGGCGAGAAAGGCATAGGCATACGGGATCGAGGAAAAAGTCAGGGGGGGGGAGGAGAAAGAAATTTACCAGACTTTTTCCCATTGTGCCCGACTTACTGAAAAATATTTCCGTGCAAACTTTCCAAAATTGTTGTCGACAGGGAGAGGGGAGGGGGCGAAATCGACAATGTTTTTTTTCTTATTTGTCGAAATTCCACGTTACTTTTACATATTTCTGGTATTTTCAAATTACTATAATGTCTTCTTTTTAAACTTATTTCTCCCGTCAGTTATTTTCGCCCCGAATTACGCTTATAATTTGCTCGGCTTCATTTTGACTTGGAGGCAACTGCCCCTGCCCCTCCGCCCGCCCCGTACGCATATGGTGAAAAGAGAAATGTAAGGCGTAGGTTTAACCCCCAAACCCGCAAACACTACTAAAATACAGCACACCGTCAACATTAATTGAACACATTCCACTCCTCTTTAGTGTTAGGAGTTTATCAGGAGGATATATAACTTTTGTTTGAAAGTTTCTTAGAATGTGCATCTGCACAGGTCAGAAAAGTTAATGCACAATAAGATTTATTTTCAGTAAAATATAGCTTTTAGGTGAAAAAATAACAGAACAATGAATGCTAAACATGGCGAGAAAAGAAAGGGAGGGAAGGCGAAACATTTATGAAGCTGTAGCACTTTCCCATGCTTCTTTTTTTTAAAAAATGATAGCCAATTACGCAGTATATATACAGTAGATGTGGGTGTTAACGCCAAGGTTGGTTACGGCAATGTTGGATGGCAGAACATTCTCTGGAACGTCATAAACTTGGAAAATTTGTTGACTTGTGTACATCATCGGTAAAAGTAATATATAGCAGGTTCCTCAGTGAGCGTGAACATGCTGCGACTGTAAAATGCTCGTACCTCTATTTGATTTGATTCCGAAAAAGGGGACCACAGACTTAATACACAGAGATCCCACTATTGTTTAGGGAACGTTTTTAATATAATTCTTCGGAATTAATTGAAGCACATTTTGACAGGGGAAAATTGGTATTTTATTGCGTTTCATCCCGGACCATGCAGTGAAATTCACTCATTTACGTATCACTAGAAATACATGCATGCAACAACCCCTCGCCTACATTCTCTAAATATTGTTTCAACATGCAGTATTCGCAATTACGCCAACACTGAACGCAGGCTCGCGTTGCTCACGTCATGTTAGTCATGGCGACACGATAATTGTTATTTAAATTTTTTGTACAAACCTGAAAAAAATGGATGAAACTTGAACACCATTAAACACAGAACTATCAATTTCTAAAATATATAAAGTAGGTATATTATTTTGGTTTCTATGTAAATTTTGAAACGTAACTTTACGTATTAAAAACGTTTTTAAATGTGAATTGAAATGCCTTTTTGCCGATATTAATCTCTAGCTTCAACTTATTCACTCGCACTTTGAAATGAAATAAATTTAATTCGTACAGGACGCTAATGAAAATAATTTGCTTTCCTTTTTATCATGAACTTCTAAAAAAGTTAAATTAATTAATTTAACTAAGAAACTTTCGCATGCAATGCATAAGAAAGACTTAAACAACAAGAACAAAGTCTATAATCAAATACAAGGTCATACATAAACAATTGAAACAAACTTGCCCTATAGGCTATACTTCAGGATTTCTCATACTAAATCAATTCTTATAAATGTTTACGTTTAAAAATTGAAAAAAGTTTTACTTTTCCTCTTCTTCACTCCTGGTAAACAGCCATGTTTTGAGATCAGTGAGATGACCACCCATACACCCATGAACCGCGCCCGCGATATTTGATGAACTCTCGACCTCGCTAGTGTGTTCCTTTCCCAGGGTGTAAATAGCCGGGCGTTACGTCGCGGGCTATTGCTCTTGACGATTTCAACAAATGTGTTGCACAATGCAGATCAGGCGAATTCAGATAAATGCCGGGCATTAGTTTACAAAAGTCGCAGCTTGTTTTTCTTATGTTTCACGAAGTCTTCAGGAGGGTAAAAATATCTTGGTAGACATCTTCGTAAATTCGATTATTTTTGCATGTTTATCCTCGAGCCGACGGCGCGAACCGCGTGCGAGAGTACTAATTTCCCCCGGCTATTTATACCTGCGAAGTCTAAAGTTTATAAATGATCGCGGGCGTGAGTCACCAACGGTGTTGGAGTGTTGGGTGGGTGGTCATCCTCACTGATCTCAGAAATGGACTGTCATGAATAGCAGACACTGATTGGTCCAATTTGAAGTTTGCATTATAGTACGACTGCAGCGAAATAGCAAACATTTCTTGACTTGATGATTGATAAATTTCTTGCAAATATATTTCATATTTCATGTTTCGCTCGCTACTCTGGTTTAAATAAATGATTACAAAGCCCAGTCGAATTGTAATCAAGACCCAACGTTTCGACACTCCAGTCTAATGTCTTCATCAAAGGTGATCTAAAACTGCGATCGTGGCTTCTTAAATACCCAAGGGATGACGTCACCTGCCAAGAAGATGCATATATTCTTCTGCCAAATAGGCGCCGTCATCCCTATTCAAAGCATGATGACTCATATTTATATGCCACGCTTCTAGGCAAAGTCTTTGACCATAGCGATTGTTTGTGGTAATTACTTTAGAGTTTTCCCACGCAATCTCTTGTTTGGTGTAACATACATGTTCGGCTAAAGCTGATTTTCCCTTGTCTAAAGTTGAAACAGCCTTTTGATGTTCTTTTAGCCGTGTACCAAACTGGCGTTTAGACTGACCCAAATACTCTTTGTCGCAGTCACCGCATGGTATAGAATATATACAATACAATACAACAATACAACTTTATTTCAGTCTTAGATACATAGGTACATAGATAGAATTTATATTTTAAATAACATTTTTAAAGCTTGAAAGCTAAATGAACCGTTAGGTTTTCTAGTTAGCTTCCATTGAATTTTATTCTTATTCTTATTAGATTAATATAGATTATGTCAGGCAACTGAAGAAAATATTAATTTTCCATTAGATTTTGTTAATAGAAAAGCTGAAGAATATATAATACGTATAATTTATATCATATAGATGATGAAAATTACAATAGGTATGTTATTTAGCCAATAAGTAGGTTTTAACTTGCTTAAAGAAGGAAAACAAAGGTAGATTTTTAGTTATATCTGGAAGATCCTTCCATAAATCAATTGCTCCAAAAGAAATTGCCTGTTTACCAGTATTAGTTCGAACATATGGTTTATACATATTTAAATTAGATGAGTATCTGGTATTATAACTATGAACATCTCTTGAATATTGGAAGAAATTATCAAAAATGTGTGGTAACAAACCTTTGTGCCACGCATGAATAAATTTCAAGGCATGTAGGCGATATACATTTTGAACTGTTAAGATATCAAGCAAATTTAGCAATGGGAGAGCACTTGCAGTATCTTTACCATATAACTTTACAAAAAATATTAACCTGATTGCATGATTCTGTTTCACTTGTACTTTTTGTATAAGCGACGTGCAAGCGCTGCCCCATGCCAAAACCGCGTATGATATATATGGATAAATAACACTATAATAAATTTGTGATAATTGTTTGACAGAGAGATAGTGTCGCAGTTTGGATAAAATGCCAATGCCACGAGATATTCGAGAACATATATATGGTGTATGATAGCTCCAGGATATCGTGTCATCTAGCATTATACCCAAATACTTAATATGATCTTTCCGGATCAATTTTTTGTATGTTCCATCATTATTTTTAATTTGTATCGTTGTCGAAAAATTTTTTTTCTGGCGGGCTTTATAATCATATAACTCGTTTTACTTATATTAATTGATAACTTATTAACATCGCACCATTCTTTAACCTTATCAAGTTCAGAGTTCATCAAAGCTTCAAGGGTTTTTAGGTTACTATAGAGGTAGCAAAAATATTTGTATCATCGGCAAAAATTTTAAATAATAAATTATCGGAGCAATTTGGAAGATCATTTAGCAGTCTATGTTCGCTTGAAATAGTCCTCAATCTGCATTTGTCGTCGCGGTGCATTGAGTTTCAAAACACAGGGCAAATCGTTTGTCTTAGATATTGATTCCGTGATCAAAATAAGTGTGGGGCAAGCGTGTCTAGAGGTGGCGGCTATGGTTTCAAAGTTCCCTGTGAATTTCATTTCACAGAATCACAGGAGATGCCTTTTCAATCAGTTGGCTGAAGGCAAAGCTAAAAAAAGGAGGGATTTGACGCGAAGTAATATGCAACGCAAACACTGACACTTTTGTTGCTAACAATGCTTTGAATTTGATGACCTGTAAAGTTAAGTGAGGTGTCAAGTGACATATGGTGAACATTATTTTTAAGTGTTATTAAGTACAAATTAGTGCGGTTCTCTTAAAAGAGTTGTGCCAAGTAAATCATTCAAGCTGGCCGTTTAACAGAGGTAATAATTTATATAAAACATCATTTGGGACGCTCATAGGTGGCCGCGGTAATGTCACATAAAAAAAAATAGTTGGTTAGCGTCCTCGCCCGTCCACAAAAAAGGGCGAGGAATAATTTTTGTAGTCAATTGTGTTAATAAATTTAAATGTGCAAGATATTAACTTCCAATACAGTAAATCTTTAAATCAGTCTTATTTAAAAAATTTGTTCTAGAATAAATTGACGGTATGAATCATATTTTGAAATATATAAAAAAAGTTCAAGAAATATCTGTACTGCGCAAGAAAATCCAGTTTCGGACCTAAAAGCAAGGCGTTAAAAAATAGTATAAATTTTAAAAAAACGCCCGCCCGCACACTTTTTGGCAAAAGTTAATTAAGTACAGCTGGAAAGAGCATCCTAAATTTAGTAAAATTGGAAAGTTTGGTTGCGAAATATTGTAAAATGTGAAAAATACAGCCATGCGTAGTTGGCAAATTTTGTATGAATTAGTATTAAGCGCGAAAAAGCGTTGCCACTTTTGGAAAAGTGGTAACACTTTCCATCGTAATGCTAATTTATACAAAATTTGCCAACTTCGCATGGTTATATTTTTCCCATTTTACAATATTTTGCAACCAAACTTTCCAATTTTACTAACTTTAGGATGCTCTTTCTAGCTGTACTTATGAATTTTCCTCCATTGTATTGCAAATATTTTGGGACTTTGATAAACGGCCGTTTAATAGAGGGTGGCCGCTTAATGAAGGGCCGCTTAATGGAGGCTCGACTGTATAACTTATTAGTATTCAGTGAGTGACGTCGCCCGCGTAGCCGGCTGCAGGCCTAGCGATTGGGCTACCTATATAAAGTTCCATATTTTTCAGCCAGTTGTTTGTTAAGTCGGGCTTTACTATGCCCCTAGGGCCTAGGATACTAGTACAAGTGGTCTTTCAGAATAAGTAAAGTTTAGAATCAGTTATTTGAATAACTAAATTATATAAGTTCTCGACGATTAAGAGATGCCTGCGGAGGAGGCTAAGAAATAGCAAAGATAACTCATGAGTGAAAAACAAGTTCGGAAAAAACCCGGCTGACAAAACATCAGCAAATTTTTATTCAGTCTAATTCAGTCTATGTGGGATTTAAAAAGAAGACAGAATAATATGGATTGCAGTGGCATCAATCTTATCTTTTTGTTTAGTTTTTGGCTTTTAGGTAGGTTTTTAGTTCTAAAAACGATCATTTTCGTGCAAAAACTGAAAACATCGATTGGAAAACCCGCGGGAAACATTACCACAGAGTAATTGCATCAGAGGTCTCAGGGTCTTTTTTAAGAATTCGTCCGTGGGGGGCATCTACAAAAAGGGACCACACTATGCTGAGTGTGGAGCAGTAGAGATGACAGATGGTTGTCTGGGGGCATTCTCCAGTTGGGGGTCTGGAGGCATTTCCCCCCAGATAATTTGTGTAGTTTTCCACCACTATAGGACTGCATTTGGTGCGTTTTCTGAAACAGATTTTTGGATATACAGGCAGGGCCGCACAGAGAAATTTGGGGCCCAGGGCTAATTTAATATTTGGGGCCGTAGTGATTTTCTAAAATCAAAATTCTTGAAGTTATGCATGTGCTCTTTTAGAGATTGATTTCCACATTCTCGAACTTTTAGGACAATTAACAAGATTATTTCCTTCGGTTTTGAATGTTTACATAACATTTCCAATGTGTATTGTGTGCTTAAAGCGTTCAAAATTTTGAAATCTAAAGTCCCTAGAATAGCAATTCCTGCATTCTGGGAGAATATTTAACTGTGGTTTCTATGCATACTTTACTTTATCCTTATTTGTATACAGGGTTACATTATACTGTAGATAGACTGAATCTTCAGTTAAGTACTTGCATGGTATGTTTATGTAAATAGCACAACTCGGTCACTAACTTGTTTAGCCTAGCTTTCCAACAACTCAAATCTATATGGGATATGGTCTGGGATATGCTTTTTAAAATCTAAGGTATATATTTACAAAACAATGTTTGGCATTTTAAAAGCATTATTGAATCATTTGAAGATAAAAGACGTGACATAAGATTCACAGAGCAAATTTCAGTTACTAGAATATCAAATCTCCCTTCTAAATTCCATTTTTCTTCCAATGTTTTGCTTATATTTTAGAGAAAAGGGTCTTTGACTGGGGGGGGGGGG
>CACRXK020004968.1:0-29685 GCA_902702795.2 Paramuricea clavata
GAGTATTGTGGAAACTGGACATTTGTTAAAATCCCCAACTAATATTATGCCAGCATTTGGGTACATGGAGAGGGCAACATCAAGCTTTATGGTAAGGTATTCGATTAGTGTGTTGTTGTCGCTGGATGGTGGGTGGTAAACCACACAGACAACCAAACATGAGAATCCTCGGAACAGTTTGTGAGGTCTCAGGTAAAGCCACAGAGTTTCAAAACAAACATCTTGCAAACAAGTTAGAATTTTAAAGGGATCCGCATTGGTTGAGACAGCTGACAGCACATCATGAATTTGCGAATGGTGTTACACAGCGGACGCACTTATACTCGCAAGGACAATACAATCATAAGTTTTTCGAAATCCATTGTCAAATATTCAATATTTTAGAAAGGACTCGACACTTGCCCATGTTAAATTACAAAACAAATGTTCTCATTGACAAGCTGGCATTGCTGTAATTCGTTGAAAAATCCGGACCATTAAACTCACAACTCACAAAGTTAGGAAACAAAACTCCCTCAATACGTGGAGTTGGGATGTTCACTTAGGCACCAGTTATTGCAAGGAATAATAATTTATAGAAACGCTGAAGTAACAGGTTAGCGGTTAACAATTAATGCATGGTTTACTTCGTTATTTAAGCTGAGATACCTTTCTTCCTCTAACAATTATTCAATATTCCCACTCAGTACACACAAATAAACGGAGAATAAAAGATTAAAGTACAACTGATAAAAATTGCGGAGCGGTTGCAATCTCATGTAACTCGTCCATCGTGACTACGGTTGAAAGGCAGAAAGCAATTATTAAAGCATACTTGAATTTAATATTTCCATGAAGACAAGGATGAAAAGTGCAATTTGCATCGCTATTCACTATTCATGCAGAGAATGTCAAAAAGTATGTGTATGCCTAAAACCAAATAACACATGCATCCCAAAGACTATATAAAACTTTTATTCAATTTATATCCATTTGCTAAACAATAACTATATATGTTTTGATATATGCATGTTTAATTGTAATCTTGACATATAAAATAAGCTATCCTTATTAACATAACTGAATATTCGTTCGTTTTCGTTGAGTTGTGCATGTTAACTAATATAGTTGACATGCACAACTCGACGAAAGCGTACGAATAGCCTCATTAACTGAACGACAAACGCGCTTAAACTCGCTTGCTTATTGGTCGAGACGAAAAATTATAAATTTTCGTCAGCCAAACGTATACGATCATCACATGCATGACTTCCAAAACAAACGTACTTATGCGTCGAAACTCTTAAAACCAGGCTTGCTGGTTGGTCGAGACAGTACATTATGAATTTTCGTCTAGTGAGAAAACTGATATATTCTAATCGTCAAGAAATGACGCAACAGTATAATTAGGTAAGCCTGAGCAACTTGAAGTGTCGTATCACAATGCAATTATATTTACAGAAAGGAAAGTTAGCTCTTTTTAGCTTTGGGTTATTAGATTGGGCGCATGTTTGTACCAGGAATAATAGTCGAGGGCCCTGAAGGGGTAAAATGGGAACTGGGATTGATCTATTTTTAGACTGGGAAAATGGGATTTGGGTTGCTGGGACTGGGATTTGGCCACTGGGAATGGGAAATGAAGTCCTCAAAAATGGGATTGGGATTGAGATAATGCGAGTCAATTCCCAATTTTTCTGCGTTTTGAATATTTTAAAATACAATTTTTATCCGTTTTTGGTGTCTTTGGTCATGATTTTTGTTGTTAACTATATTGTTTACAACACTACCTGCGAACAGGCATACTCTGGCGTCCGGAATTCAGGGTTTTCTGATTATGCGTGTCTCAGAATGCTGCAAATGCCATTTCCGGGATTCAAATTTAAAAAATTTCCGTGCCTTCGGCACGAACACCCCCCTATTATTTCATAAAGTGTCCGCCACTTGCCTAAAAGGTCTTAAAACTGTTTATTCTACCGATAAATAACTGGGATTTCAATAACTGGGACTGGGATTTCTAATAAAAATCCAACTGGGACTGGGATTTTGCCAAAATTTCAGGTGGGAAATGGGATTGGGACCCCCCCTTCAGGACCCTCATAGTCCATACAACTCTCACTAACAGACTCGCGTTTAAAATGCATGGTTAATTCACTCAGTAAAGCTAGGGAACGGAAAGTAAAAGGAGAGTGAATCTGTCTTCTATTTCCTCTCCTCGTTGGCGAGAAAACTGTTGGGCCTACATCACGTATAATCTGCAGAAAGGATTCGACACTTTCCCCCGTTAAATTCCAAAACAGAAATCGAAACCATTTCATGAACGCCGAACGCACAAGATTGGGAAGCAATACTCCTTCCATACGTGCCCTTGGGATATTTGTTTGGAGGCATGCTGTTGTCAGGAATAATAATTTGCAGAAACTTTCAAAGTTTTCAAGTACAACAACGCGCGGTTAACAGTGTATGGTTTATTTCGTTATTTAACCTGATATATCTCTACATGCAGCACATGTATGTATATGCACGGAGAATAAAATGTTACACAAAATTGCTAAACACTGTAGAGCCTGCCAGAGCGGTTGCAATCACATGTAAATCGTTTACCATGGCTACGATTTAAAAAACACGTATATTTGCATGAATAGTCGAGTAAATACCAACCTAAAATGTCGTGTTTTGTGATCAGTGTTTATGACTCGTTCTTTAGAAAGACAATTTCTATAGTTCATTGTCTTTTATTGTTATGATCAACCAATCACAAAACCATGTTCATATAGGTTGGTGGCGACCCAATGTACAGGGTGTCTCAAAAAAACCCAAAATCATTGAAATAACGTATTGTTCGAATTTCAATGCCGTAACACAAAGGATTTTGACAGGGTGATTAATTTGTTTTAAAAAATTAAAATATCTTTGTAAAGTGAACGTTTGTTTGCTCATGGGAATTTAAAAATGCTTCGTAAATTGTAATATGCGATGGGTTTAGTACTTTATGCCTGACATAACAAGTTTACGCTGAGTATTACCATTCATTATAGCAGTTATGTCAATCTTTTATGCACTCGTGGGATTAACTTAGTGCTAGGGCATTGAATATCGAACAATACGTCAATTTCAATGATTTTGGTTTTTTTTGAGACACCCTGTACATTATTAACATAACTGAATATCCGTTCGCTAACGTCGAGTTGTGCATGTTAACTAATAGAATAAAACAAATTGTACAGTCAAATGCAAATCCAACATAATACCGTATGGTAATCCATTGAATACAATGGCAAGCTATAATTGCTACGAACAATTAATTTAGCGACCCGCAAAAACAAAAAACTTGCTACTTATGGGACATGTACGAACAACTCAGTGAAACAGCTAGGACAATACAAGCAGCATTAAAATAAAATTAGAAGTGATCTCGTTTGTAAATCATAAGACATGTGTGTGTCGCGTAACATTAACTCAAAGCAGTGGATAACAAACAAATCACTTGATTATCGTGATTTTTAACTTGAAATGGCCATACTGGCACTCGCCCGGATGCACACTGCAGACAATGACATTGCACGCCACGCAAATATAGGGCAAAAGATATGGACCTCATGCACCAAAAATAATAAGTGCCAAACTAAAGAATTTGTTTTACAAAAGCGAAAAATGCAACTTGCTTAACCAAAGGTCGCAAGATACTAAATGTAGTAGCTTCACCAAAAGCAAATAGCTCAAACATACGCGCACGACAAAAACAAAGGACAAAAGTTCATATATAGGCTTCACCAAAAGCCGAATGGCTAAAATTAATGTAGGTGCATGCTTCACCTAAAGCAAACAAAATAAAACAGTCGCTTCACCAAAAGCAACAAATTAAGGACATGCGCTTCACCAAAAGCATCAAGTCAAATTAAGGTATTCGCTTCACCAAAAGCAACAAAGTAAGGACATGCGCTTCACCAAAAGCAACAAGTCAAATTAGGGTATTAATTCGCTTCACCAAAAGCAACAAATTAAGGACATGCGCTTCACCAAAAGCAACAAGTCAAATTAAGGTATGCGCTTCACCAAAAGCAACAAATTAAAGGACATGCGCTTCACCAAAAGCAACAAGTCAAATTAAGGTATTCGCTTCACCAAAAGCAACAAATTAAGGTGAATTGCTTCACCAAAAGCAAAAAATCCCACCGCATTGTCCATACCAAAAGCATGCAATATACGGTAGCACAATGTTGCTTCACCGAATGTTATAGTTAAAATCCAAAAGAAATAGTCCAAAGACAAAGTAGAAAAAATTGCCTGCCCCAAAACAATAACACAAACGGCATTGCGATGGCAGTCAAAGGGAAAAAGAACGCTTATAGGCTTATGAAAGCAGTCAAACTCTGGGAATTATACGTCTCCAGCACGCGCCTGAATACGAGAACACGTCGCAGACATGTGTAGGGTTGTGATTAGTGTACCCACCTCGCCAGACCGCACAATAGGAAAACGCGATAACAACCGAGTTGCCAAATAATGAGGCCAAATCTAAAAGAGATCTAGATTGCCAGCCAAAAACCACCTGAACGAGGGTTAGAAGAAAACTCGAAATGGCCGTGAAATAACGGCATCGTTTCAAAACGAGCGAATAAAATACAACCCACGCAAGTTGATGAATATATATGTATAGATATATATTTATAGGGAATGTTGAAAGTCTTAAAAGATACCCGGGCAGTAAATATATGTGCAAACAAACATTGGGATGGCAGTAGAAAATGTAAAACGCTTATAGGCTTATGAAAGCAGTCAAACTCTGCCAGTCTGGGAATTATATGCTTCCAGCACGCGCCTGAACACGAGAACACGTCGTAGACATGTGTAGGGTTTTGATTATAGTGTACCCACCTCGCCAGACCGCATATTAGGAAAACGCGATTAACAACCGAGTTGACAAATAATGAGGCGGAATCTGAAGATTACCAGCCAAAAAACCACCGGAACGAGGGTTAAAAAACTCGAAAAGTGGCCGTGATATAACGGCGTCGTTGCAAAAACGAAGAACGAGTAAATACAACCCACGCCAGTTAAAATATTCGGGAATGTTGAAAACCTTAAGCCCGCCGCACACGAGCGCACTTGTCGCGCGTACTTGTTATTCGTGACAAGTTGGATCGACAAAATTTCCTCGTGTGCGGGCAACATTTACGGCATTTTCGTCATTCGTGACATGTAAACCAAAGATCAAACATGTTTGATATTTTTCGTCATTCGTGACAAAAAAAATTGTCGTGTGCGGCGAGCAAACGACAAGCGCGCCTGAATAGGAAAATTTGCGCATGCGTGCAACTTGCAGAATTAAAAACAACATGGCGGATCAAAATCACGAGCTCGTGTCTTGTTTTTAATTCTGCAAGTTGCACGCATGCGCAAATTTTCCTATTCAAGGCGCGCTTGTCGTTTGCTCGCCGCACACGAGAATTTTTTTGTCACGAATAACGAAAAATATCAAACATGTTTGATATTTGATTTACATGTCACGAATGACGAAAATGCCGTAAATGTTGCCCGCACATGAGGAAATTTTGTCGATCCAACTTGTCACGAACACTGGTCACGAATAAGAAGTACGCACGACAAGTGCGCTCATGTGCGGCGGGCTTAACGAGCAAAATACAACTAAGTGAAAACAATATTTCTGTCGGTTGCAGATTTTCATGCACCAGAAAGAACAAAAAAAGTTAGAAGCGAGTACGCGCCATGGATTACAGAAAATATTAAGGCAAACTATAGATGCGTCGAAGAGACGTTTTAAAGAAAAAAGCAGTTAAGACAGGATCAAAACATTTCCATGATGCTTATAAACGCACACTATTATTATTTAATCTTATTTGGAAACGGTAACCCTTCAGATCTAATAACATCTGATTTCCAAGGGGCCGTTTACAGTAATACAATAAAAAAATATATAAAAAGACATTAAAGAACTAACCTAACACAATACAGGAGCTATTTACAAACGACATAATTAGATTCTATTTACTGTTCGCACATTTCGTCTATTCGTAATTATAATCAGCTCGAGAGAATTGTTTTAATTGCCAAATAGAAACGTCGTTTACTTTAGCGGCTTTTGGGAGGCTATTCCACACACTTACGGCTGAATAACTTATGCTTTTTTTCATGAAATCTGTTTTAGGTTTTGGAAGTGCATAATTGACATTATTATTGCGTAGGTTGTATGGAACATGCTAGATATGCTTTCTGGGAATTGCTTATTTTTAACTTTATGCATAAATACTATTTTCTGAGATCTCCTTCGTTCAGCTAATGGTTGCCAATCAAGTTCATTCAGCATATCACTTATTCTTGCATCGTACGGTTTCCCCGTAATTACTCTAGCTGCTCTATTTTGCATTTTCTGTAATTTATCTTGGAGGTAGACGCTACAGTTTTCCCAAACTAAACTGCAATAGTCAAAATAAGGCAGTACTATAGCCTTATAGACGTTTTCTAAAATTGTTGCCGGTGTCCCAGGATTTTCGCCCCCCCTACATTTTCGCCCCCCGGGGGGCGAAATTCCTAGGAATATCGCCCCCCAGGGGGGCGAAAATCCTAGGAATTTCGCCCCCCTTTAGGAAATTCGCCCCCCTGTAGAAACTTCACCTTTTCTTTAGGATTTTCGTCCTCCGTTCAAAATTTCGCCCTTCCTAACAGTTGCATGGGATAATTATTACATGGCTTTAATCATTTGAAATCAGTATCAATTCAAAATTGTTAAGACAGAGCTTGAAATAACAACCGATCAATGATCGGCAAGGAATTGCTTATGATCGTCGGAAAAGCAGGGTTTCGGTTTCCAACCTGAAAAAAGCAGGGAAAGTCGCGACTGCCGATCACCATGATCGGGAACTTTGGGAACGTTATTTCAAGCCCTGCATGTAAGAATACAAATTTACAATTACATGTATCGAAAGGGCTTTACACAGTTACAGTAGATGAATACTCAATAGGACTTATGACGCTTCACAGCACACCATGCATATTTTGCATTTTCAGTGTTAATCCTTAAACTCATTGTTAAAAAGTAATCACCGTGCTGGTTATTGTAATTATTGGTATTGTTTTGCATCCACGTTTTGTCGTTATCGGAAAATGTATGGTTTGTCACTATTTTTTACTTGCATTATTTCAATATAGTTTGTAAATCGCTGAAGCGAAGGGTAGAACTTGCCAATAGGCAATAATCCAATAATATACGTTTCAAAAAAGCAAAAAAGACAAGAAAGCTTTTAGTTTTGCAGAGTTACATTCTCAAATGTTTAAGGCATGCACTAATAAAATCAAAGTATCATGAAATGATTTGAATAAACCACACCACATATACAATGCAATCAGTTTTCTTTGCGGAAGTGAAGAATCAAGATTACATCACTGACACAGAAAGTTGACGATTCAACGGACAATATAGTCAATACGCTTCCCAACACATTCCATGGATTTTTTACTAATCCTATAGTTTATTGTTAGCAAGTGATTACTGTGGCGGCTATTGTTAACACTCATATTGATAAAATTTGCAAGCGATTGTTTTTATAATATGTTATGTGAATGTAAACTGCCAGAAGAATACGACAACATGATTTTATGCGATCTCTGTGATGGTTCCACTTTAGATGTGTAGAATATGACACTAGTCTAAGTATAACCTCAAATTACTCGGTTATGCAGACTGCGCACACCACCAGCTGCTAAGAAGCCTAAAACGGTGTATGTAATTTTGTCTCCTTGTAATAAATAAATAAATCACACAATAAATCTTTTCAACTTGCAATCGTTTTGTTTTTAGATCAAAAATTCAAAATTTATATGGGGGGGCGAAATTCCTAAAGGGGGGCGATATTCCTAGGAGATTCGCCCCGGGGGGGCGAATATCCTAGGAATATCGCCCCCCTTTTGAGAGGGGGGGCGAATCTCCTGGGGGGGGCGAATCTCCTGTGACACCGGAACATATTTCTTAATACGACGTATCATTCCGATACCTTTTGAAGCCTTGTTAACTATGCTTTCGATCTGGTTTTTCCACGTTAATTGTTCATCGACAATTACACCTAGGATTTTTGTACATTTTATCCTATTAATATTTGTTTCCCCAAGTTTTAATTCTTGTTCGTTTTCAATTTTGGCTAATCTTTGTCTAGACCCTATTATTATGTATTCGGTTTTTTCTTTATTAAGAGTTAACCTGTTGACCAGCAACCATTGATGATCGATGAACTCTAAGTCTACATTTAATTTAGTTATGACTTCATCACTTGAACCACCATTTGTCGTTAAGTTTGTGTCGTCAGCGAACATACTAGTAGTCGAGTGCGAGAGACACCTCGGGAGATCATTTATGTAAACTAGAAATAACAACGGTCCTAGGTTTGATCCCTGAGGCACTCCGCATCTTATAGTATGTTTTCTTGACATGGTACGCTCAATTTTACATATTTGTACAGATACGACTTAAACCATTTTAAGGTAATTGGGCTAGACCCATAGAGATATAGTTTCCTAAGCAGTATATCGTGATCAACATAATCAAAGGCTTTCTTCAGGTCCAAAAATATTACACCATTCAAGCACCCATTGTCCATATTGATCAACCATTTGTTGGTAGCTTGAAGGAGCGATGATTGTGTTGAGTGATTCTTTCGGAAACCCGATTGTTCACCTGCGAGTATCTCATTGGATTCCAGATATTCAGACAATTGCATTGAAATGAGTTTCTCAAAGATTTTGGAAATTGCCGAGAGTATTGAAATTGGTCTATAGTTAGTACACTCTGTCTTGTTTCCCGACTTGAAAATAGGCGAGATCACTGCAGTTTTCATATCACCAGGAAAGATACCATGTTTTAATAGATTGGTTGAAGATATTAACCAAAGATGGCGCTATGAGTCTTTCAGCAATTTTGGTGAGATTTTATCGTGTCCTGTTGCCTTAGAAACCTTTATAGTGTAAAGTAAATTAAATCCTTTTTCAATTGAAACGGTATGAATTTCAAAAGAGGAATTCGCAGGGGTGATAAATGATTCTGGTGTTATGTTGGTTACAGGTAAAGCATCAGCCAGTTGAGTACCAATATTAATGAAAAATGTATTAAAGGCATCAGCAATCTGTTTAGGCTCGGTAACAGAGTGGCCATTCTCAACGTGGATCTCAGTGATGTTAGTTGTTTTAGAATTTTTGTTTGTCAATGTCCTAATTGTGTTCCACATTGTTTTAGGATTTTGATTATTTTCACTTAGGGCATTCATAAAGTATTTAGTTTTCGTGTTTTTAGCGAGCTTGTTAACTTCATTTCTTGCTTTTTATACGCTTCGTGCACATTCCTTGAGCCCGATTTAACGGCCTTTTTTTAAGATAATCTCTATTTTGCATACTTTTCTTAATATTTTCTGTAATCCAAGGAGCATGCTCACTTCTAACTTTCCGTGTAATTGCATGGTGGCGCATGTAGATCAGCAACCGCCAAAAAATTTTGATTTCCACTCCTCCCAAAGAATGTTTGGGTTTGTAAAGTTTGATTGTATTTGGAAAATTTCAATTAAATCTGATCTAAAAGCATTAATTTCGAAATATTTATACTGTCTTGTGTTGACAATTTTTGGCTCTTTTCGGGGAATAGAAACTTTTCGGCAGACATAGATCATGCTATGGTCACTTATTCCTATGTGTTCCACGCCTGAGTCAATAATGTATTCAACAACGAAATGATTTGAATAGATTAATTAAGAATACAAAAGCAATTTACTTTACAAATACTTTAAATGACTGTGATAACAACCCAAAGAAAATGTGGAAAACAATTAATAAACTTACAAACAAACAGTCAAAAACGACTGTTATATCTGAAATCCGGAACGATAATCAAAATTTGACTAAAAAACATGAAGGGTTAGTTAAATGGTTAGTTAAAGGGTTTGTTAAATGGAGTGATTTTTTTGGATCTCAAGAAAGCGTTTGACTGTGTTGATCATAATATATTGTTAAAAAAATGCATTGTTATGGAATAAGAGGTCATACGCTTGCTTGGTTCCAGTCCTATCTTTCTAGCAGGATTCAAATATGTAAGGTAGATCAAACAATGTCCAAAACAAGAACAGTTAAATGTGGAATACCCCAAGGTTCTAATCCTGGGCCACTTCTTTTCTTATTATATATAAACGACCTGCCAAACTGCCTGACCTCATCTTCAGCAAGCATGTTTGCCGATGACACAAATATTTCAACCAATGGCAAAACAAATGACGAACTACAAGAACGCATTAACGTGGACTTAATGTGGATATACACTCACGAGTAACATCACAAACATCATATTCACCTGAGTACACAACACCAACACAGAAAAAATCATAGACAATAGAAGATGATTTTTAGCAATCGAACTAGGATTATCGGACGCGGACGTAAATGCCCTAGAGCAATTTCGTACCACAGAACCAGATGCGCCCCAAGGCCAATCACAAGCCACGGAGAAAGATGATGAATGGTACGCATGGTCTCGGCAGGTACCAGAGCTGATCGAAATCAATTTGGCAGACGACAGTCTAATCTTCTGACCCCAGTTGAATAAAAAATAGTTAAAGTTAATTAATAGTCATGAGGTTAGTAACATCTAAGTCATCTACCCAGGACAGTTCTTGATGTTACATTAGAATGGCCGAATAGCTGTGCTGGAAATAATTAGAAAGTATGTGATAAGCTCGTCGACTGATCGCTGAGATGGGTGTGAAACAAACAGTAAACTGGAATACAATTTCCAAATTTAATAATTCGGAAAATGGAGTTCGAATTTGTGGGACATTACTATGATCTCACCAGATACGATCCTAATGAGCGCAACTCCAAGCCGTTCAACGTCTGTTGGAAACAAGGAGTCAAGATTTTTAACAAAACCCCTTTTGCCCTTCAGTCTTCATCACAAAACTGTATATATACGGTTTCGCACAATTATTTAATTTACATTGAGATTTATTAAAAATATACCACTAACCAACTTTACTACAAAACAAAACGATATTAAGGTTTATTAAAGCTAATTAGTTTTGATGTTCTCGACTGTTGTGTTTTTGACTTTTGCTTTTAATTACACAAAACGTTTATCTGCACTCACTTGAATGTAACAAATCTCACTTTACAAATTTTGTCCTGCGTAACAATAATTGCATAACAATATCCTATAAACCCGAAACAAGAAGAACATCGCTAATATCGATCGTTCAAGAACACAAAATCGTTTGAACACACACCTATCCCCCAAACATTTCCTGTTGGTTATACATATAGACAAATTGAATGAGTAGACAATTTTACATTGTCGTAAAGACGTAAGTAGTTTGTATAAAGATCCATTTTTAATTACTTCTCCGTTAAAATTAAAGCGAAATTCGATGCAATGCCAATAAACAATGGATTTTGACTCTTAAAACTGTAACGCAAGTTATTTATATTTTCGTCATCTCATCTGTCTTCGTTTTTATCATATTAAAATTTGTTTGATGTTGATTACATAACATCATTATTGGCAGGGCCAGGGTGAAACTAGGAGCCGAAATTTTCTGTTTCTAATTCGTAATATTACGTATTTACCGTTTATTTTGCTTTGGAATGCTTAAGTTTAATACTAGTTTCAGGATTTACAGTTTATTTTACATATCCATCAAATTACAAATATCTCGAAAAGAATGGAAGATAACGAAAACAATACCCAGCATTAGAGTTTAATGAATTCTTTTTAAATCAACTTATTTAATCCACGACCAAAATTTTCGAGAACTGACGTGCTTCTGCTATGAACGTTTGAAAATCGTTAAAAATATTAACATATTTACAGTCAGTTTTTAGTCAACAGAGTTTAAAACCTCCAAACATTTCTTCACTTTTTCTTCAACAGTAGCTTTTTCCACTTGGAGAGCTTTGTGTTTTTGCTCAAGCATCTCGCAAAGCGACTTGCCTTTTCTCAAATTATCAAACAACTTCTCTAACTCTCCTGCTTTTTTTTTTATACTTTTTTGAAGTTGCCTATTAGCCTTTCTCTTCTGGTTTATTTGGTTTCCAAGTGCTAAAATTAAAATAACATTTGGAGTGTAAATGGTAATTATACAAGATTCCACTATATAATGAATGATGAAAACAATTCGTGGATGAAACAGTGCAATTTTATTAAAATATATTACCAATGCTTTCTTAAGCTTTCTTTTGCAAATTCCTTACACAAATCATCATCAAAATAGGTTGAATTTTCAATGTTCTCATACAGATTACAGTATGTATTACTAATAAACATACTCTCACTTGTGCATGGTTTTCCGGATTGAACCAGTGTTAAGTGTATTTACATTTAAAAAGTTAAAAGGTTAGAATTAATTCTGGATGTATCCAGATTGGGTTTCATCCTGTAAATTGGTATTAATACTTTGCATCTTTTAACCCAGAAATTACAATGGTTAAGAGAAAAAATTCCAAAAACTCACTGTTCAGCTCTCCCTCCATTTGAGATAGTCTTGTATCACTTTGTCCTTGGACATTCTCCAACAACTGTCGAACAAGAGGTACAAATCCAGCAGCCTTTAAACCATCCAGGAGTTCAGATGCTTCTACAACACATTAATAATCAAAGCACCTAAGCTGGTGCGTTTGGATATAAATTACAGTATTGCCTCATAATTTTAATGGAACTGTTAATTGAACATTGTCATTTATCAGTGTTTAATAACCACTGTGTGGTAACCCTTAACCTGTTTTTATTACGCAGCCAAAGTGTCTTATTAGCAGTCCTACATTAAGTAATCACCATTGGCAACAGTCACTCATTCCACAAGGCTGCAGTGCTGGAAATGTCCAGTACCACCAAGGAAATTTTAAAGAAACAGGCAGGAATTTTTGGAGAATTTTCACATCTTGCAAGTATTTTTTGTCATCTTATATAATTTACTTATATAATTTGCTGCCAGGAACAGAAATATATTTTCCAGATCTGCAAGCTGGTTACTTTTGTGGTTCAATTCAAATTCAATAAGAAATCATAGAATGTCTGGGTTCTGACTCAGGGCCTTTTTTAAGGATTTTCCCGTGGGGGGACATTTTTTGAAAAGGGACCTTTCTGCGAGATAATATATTAGAGGGGGATAGCAATGGCTAAAGACCACATGTGTGGCCAATATACCACTTATGAATGGGGGTCTGGGGGAGTACTCCCCCAGAAAATGTTTGAAATTTGAATCCTGGAAATGTCATTTCCTGCATTCTGAGCATCCAAATTTGCTCTAAAATTTGTGCTAACTATACTTGTATTTGAAATAAAAGAAGGAAAAAATGCACAAAAAGTAAAAAAGAATATTAACCGTAATTTATCTATTAGAGGGATAATCCTTAAAGGGATATTATTTATTAGAGGGATATTATTTATTAGAGGGATAATCCCCAGAAAATTTTTGAAATTTGAAACCTGGAAATGCTATTTCCTGCATTCTGAGCATCCAAAAAATAATAAAATTATTAAGAATAATTTATCATCACTTAGTGGTAGAAAAACGTAACAATTTAAATCGATTTTGTTAAATAAGGACAAAGCCTAAAACTTACTTTCCGTTTATCTATTTGTCAATCTTCGCTGGTTTGTTTGTATAATTTAGAGAATTAAATAAGGAGAAAATACAGGAGACAATTGCAGATTTCAATGCGCATGTTTTCTAGAAGATTCACTTTTCTTGATTTTTTGGCAAAATTTGGGACTGGATATTTAAGTGAAAGGTTGTAAGCAACCATGAATTATATAATATCAAAATGGACAAACTACTTTACATGTTTCGTGCAGAGCCTTTTTATATCAGAGTATTATTCAAATGTGATGGCTGGTGCCAAACTTTGAATGACTTGTATCCCGACTACAGGCCTCAAATTTAGCGGTGGCCACTGGCCGTCGATGCCCTGCTTGTTGGCCGCTATGCCCTCGAAATATACTGAAATCCACGGCCAGTAGTGGCCTGCCCTCAACCCCAGACTACAGTACTTAGACTTTAGAAAACCAAGTGCATGATTTGTAAAATTGGCAATAAATCTAAAATAGTATTTAAATGCACCTTTCCATCAGCCTGTCTGTTGAATCATGTATTAAAATATCCATAATTTTGTTTGGCATTTTTTTGAATATTGTTGCTGTTCTGTATATTTTTCTTGGCTCATGGAAACTCAAATGTTATTTGAAACTTCAAAATAGCAACTGAATAAAATTTTCAAACTGGCCTTGAATCTTGATGCCCTGTGTACTGGCCTTGATGCTTGATGCCCTGAAAAACTTAGTAACATTCAAGGACAAACTGGCCCTGCCTTCATTTTTCTCAAATTTGAGGCCTGCAACTGGAGGCCTGCAAATTCGAGGCCTGCAACTAAGAAAATGTCAAACATTAAGAAGGGTCTTGATTACAATTCGACTGGGCTTTGTAATCATTTATTTAAACCAGAGTAGTGAGCGAAACATGATTATTAAGAAAATGTTAGTTTATTTTAAACACCTTGACAGGCTCCTGATAGCTTTTGAATATTATCACAGGGCTGCAAATAAATATTTGACTTGACAGGACATTTGTCTGATCACTTTTAATTTTGGTCAGACATAACTTGAATTTGGTCGGACAAAAACCAACATCACTAAATTTGGTCAAACATATATACGTCACAAGATGTAGATATAAGTCACAAGACAAGTATATATATATATATATATATATGCCATTCCGGTGCAACATTAAGTAAGATTCAATGCTAGAACGCCTCGTAAATTTTATTGCAAAATGACAATTGAGTGAATTTGCAATCGCATCTATCACAGCAAAAAAATGTATAATGTGACAATTTTTTGTTGTGATCAGATCACTGTCCGATCAAAATTACTTTTGCTCGGACATTTGGCCAAATTTAGTCACATTGTCTGATGTCCGACAGTAATTTGGAGAGCTGTTATCAGTTTGCCATCAGTCTTTCCTCATTGAGGACTAGCATATAGACGTTTGTTGAAGGATTATGTGGATTTTAGTGTTTTAATGAATTGTTTAGTTGTTGACTGTTGAGTCTCTTGTTATTATTGTAATTTGTAACAGTGAAACTTATTTGGAAACTTATTTGGACAAGTCAGGGTATAATACTTATGGTACCAGTAGCCACTATCCAGAAGTGGGATACTGGATGCTCAGGGGGGATACTAAACTTTGAATCCTGGTAGTTGGAGACTGAGAAAAATATTTCAGACCATGTCATGCCCAAAATTTAGAATGAATATTATTAGTCTGTGTTTTGTCAATACCACAACTAACTATGGGGAAAAACTATACCTGTGTTTCTAACTTTTTCAGCAGCTGTTTCTTGTTTGGACTTTTCTTCTTGTGTACACAAACACACTGTTGATGATGCACCATTGCTAGAACATGCTTCTGCACCACAATCATGTTTGTGAGTTTCAGCTGGCACTCTGGTATCGGCCGATGTACTTGGCACTTCTGACGATTGCCCTTCAACCACAACTACATCTTCTTCTTCAGTACAAAGCTCCTGTTTTTGCAATTTTATGTTCTCCATGATATTATTTGAGTTGTCCAACAACGAGGATGTTGGAGATGTTGGTGGCTCAGTTTGTGAACTAAGGTTAGCATCATCTGGTACATTGGTATCAGGTAAATTACCTTCATCAGTGCTACTAATATCTGCACTATTGTTATAATCAACAGTACTATTATTATCTGAGACATTACTTGCATTTTGTTGGGCATTACCCACATTATCTGGGCCACTACCTGTGCCACCACTGACATCATCATCATCATCTGGCATATTTCCCACATCAGGCATATCTTGATCATCAAGGGTCATGATATCTTGGGACACGCCATTTGCTAAATCTGTAACATCACTTTCATTCAAATTGTCACCGTTCTGAGAGTTGGCATCTTGAGGCATGGTGCTGCTTTCTTGTGGAGTGTCATTTGAAGGTGGAATATAATCAGTATCGCTGTCAGCGTTGCTGTCCCTGACAGAACTAAGCAAAACATCTTCCTTGATGATGGTTTGAGGTGAAGAACTTGGTGACAGCTTGATTTTAGGTTTTTCCATTGGAGAGAGTGATCTCTTGATATTATGGAAATTTGCCATATCTGGTTTATAGTCAGGTGACATTGGTTCTTCTTTCTGTTCCATAGTGTTAGGTTTTTCATCCTCCTGCTGGTCGAGGTATTTAGAGATGGATAAATTTGCTTCTTTCGCCTTCTTTCTTGGTCGCATCAGCACAGACTCCGATATGGATGGTGAATAATCACCGTTCGATTGATCTTCATTCTCCGAGATGGGTCTTCTTCTCTTTGAGGCCAGAGTGGTTTGTTGATCTTCATTGGACGATAAGTTGGGTGTCATATTCTCACTATCACTATTTTGATTATTCTGAGGCGTTTTCTCTTGTGCTCTTGATGCTTGGCGGTCGCTTTGCTCAACAGTCAGCTTCGTCTTCTTCACGGCACAACCGTCCTTCTGCTTTGGGTCGAATTGCCATTCGAACCACGCAGAATCCAAAGAGGTTGCGGTCAAATGAAACTGCTGAACTTTTAGGCGAAATCTTTTGTTAAAGCTTTCAAGAAACAGCTTCTCCACTCGCTCAGCGTCTATAAGTACGCTGCTAAAGATTAAAGTACGTCCCGGATCATTTGAATCGATGAAATGGCGATCAACGAGAACTTTTCTGCCATCGCCAGTCACCCAATCTCGTGTTATACCAAAGCGATAGGTGTATTTCTGAGTGGTCTTCGAATGCTGGGTTGCTGCGGTAGCTTTTTCTTGAGGTAGATGCGTCAAAATGTCCTGAAATACAAACCATTCCCTTCCATGATAAAGAAGTGAACTTAAAACCAAGTCGAAAGTCATTTTTGCAGGCCTCTTGACTTCTGAAATCGTTTTAACTTTTAAAAAACAACAGCGTGCATTCAAGCAGTTGATGCTGAGGACTTGCGAGTTTTATTATTCTGCATGAACGTGACCCCACGCGCATCTGATCAACCCACGGATCAACCTCGTTCCCAGGGTCTTTAGGAAGCATCTGATTGGCTCTCCTCACTGGTTCTCCTGGCTCACTTCCCGCCAACAATGTAATCACGCGGGAAAACACGAGAAATTCGTGGGCTACTTCCAAAATGGCTGATACGTAAGGTCGTGAGGGCCGAGGTGCATATTTAATTTAGTATTTTGTGCATGTTTTAAAAATATGTCCGTTTTTACTGCACGAAATCTGCAGCCAAAGTCGGTATTTCACCTTCTTCGCCAGGGGCATACAGGACCTTCACGACTCCGTTTGAAACGAAAGGATCAAAAGGAAGATAGAAGTTGTAATTATAATCCATATATATTTCATCCTCGTGTGCGAACTGTAGAACCAGTAAGGCAAGTATTACGTAATACGAAGAGCATAATGAATGTGGGTTTACCATCAGTGGTTTTGTCTGGGATGGATGATTTGCCTTTCGAGAATATATTGCCTCAGATGAAACACAGTGTAATTGCCAGCTCTATGATTTGTGAAGATGGTCATTATGTGAAATATGTTCAACGTAGTAAAGGCATAATAATGAATGTTATGAAGGCAGTATGGTCATGTGCAGATAGGTATGACAATGTGGCATGC
The DNA here is from genome assembly GCA_902702795.2 of Paramuricea clavata. Classification (NCBI taxonomy): domain Eukaryota; kingdom Metazoa; phylum Cnidaria; class Anthozoa; order Malacalcyonacea; family Plexauridae; genus Paramuricea; species Paramuricea clavata. Next base: position 17,660 of record CACRXK020004968.1, read on the forward strand.
ATGCATGTATTAATAATCTTCAAGTAATGCACCTATCATTTGTTTCCACCACCCCCTGGAGTCCAGGCAACCCTGGGGGATTTGACAAATTCTCAAATTCCAACAAATTCTCAACCTGGAGATGAGCATTTGACAACAAATTGTGGGCAGTTGACAAACTCATGTACTGGCCATCTCGGCTTGCAGCATGGTTTGTGCTGCGGGAGACTTGGGGCGATCATCCAACGTTATCTCAATGTTTCTCAACCTCATCTAGACGTTTTTCAAAATAAGTCATTTTCAAGATGGATAACATTTCAAATGCTGAAATAGAGATATTTTTAAAGAAACAAACCTTTCAGATGAGATATTCAAAATATTCATATTTTTACCCTTTAGAACATGTTTTTATTGTGTGTGACACAATATTTTTTTATTGCGTATGACTAAATGTTTCGAATTATATGACCACATTAATTAATATCCTGAAATTGTTAACAACTCCTACCCTTCCCACAGGTATTTTGACTCAGAAATTGTGTCCTTGGGTGGGGAATTTGACAAAAAAAGATGTTAAATGCCTGTGGGTTTGCCTGCCCTCCGGGTGGGCGGGGTAAGGGTAGGGGCAACCCTCAAAATTCACCTTGGCACTTGGCAATTGCCAACGCAAATGCCAAAGCAAGTTATGATTTTTTTGTAGTTTGCCTCGGCATAAAAATGCTGAGGCAATTCCACCTGTTGTACCTTAAATTAGAAAGTACAGCATCTGTTTGTTTTTTTTTGCTTAAATTTACAAACTACAGTGTTCGTTTACAAACTTAAGATACCCGGTTTCGGTGTACGTGTACGGGTAGCATGATTTTGGTTAGCAATATTTTCGTCGATGTCTGTACCTTTACTCGTAATTAAGGTGCACATTTTTCGCATTATATCATTGTCTATTGCAAGAAAACAGAAAAAAGTATGATCGAATTACAGACATCAGTAAAACAAGATGACCCTACTCGTACCCGTACACCGAAACCGGGGTATCTTAACCTCTCTAGTGTTCGTTTTTTGTATCACTTCTTTGTTCGAATTGTTGTCATTGACGTTGGGTGAACAACACTACAACAGAAGATTTCATTCATAGCTACTTTACAAAATATTTAAATTCGAGATTTTCAGCGTCGGCTTCGGCAGAAATAAAGAACAATCTTGATGGTTTAAAGACGGCACGTCGAGAAACTTTGTTTTATCTTTTAGACTGTCATGTGGTTACCGTCAAGTTTATTCTTTCATACAATTTGTTGTTAATTACCACTAACTTTTTAGGGGCCAACCATTTAACTTTTGAGGGGGGGGGGGTGATTTACTGCTGGCAGGGAATGAATTTTTTTCTGGGATCGTTATGTGCAAGATATATTTTTATCCCATCACTATGTACGATTTATTTTCCACACTTTCTTTCGCAGCATTTTTTTTCAGTAGCTTATACTATTTAGATTCTTTATTTATAGTTAACGTTGAGTTTTCTAGCTTCATGCATTGCTCTTAATAATACATATTGCTATGAGGTATAACATTTGGTTCAGGGCCTTTTTTAAGGATGTGTAACTGGAGAGGACATAATTAGTGGGGGACCTGGAGAAGTTCCAGTCGGCAAGTCTGTATCCAGGGCCGTAGCTAGCATGTATAGTTGGGGGGGGTGTAGGCCAAAAATTTCCAAATGACGAAAAAAAATTCCGAATATATCATGGCATACTAAGCCACAAAGGTGTTTGCTATTCGGAAAATGAAGACGCAATTTACAAACAAAAATACGCATATTTTACGCACAGACATATTACAGAAGCAGTGCGGTAGGGAGCTTTTGTTTATTGGGGGCAGAAAACGAGGGCCGGAGACCCGAGGAAATTTTTAAATTTCGAGTCTCTGAAATGCCATTTCCTGGACTTTGGGGAAGTTTTGACAGAATGCTGATGGTCAGAAAAAAGCGTTTTAGTATGTTGAAAATTTACAATTTGCTTACAATTTATAGTGACAATACAATTTTATAATATTTTCTCTGTTTAACAACTAAAATTTTGTTCTAATATTATTGCCGTAATTTTCCGAATGGCCAAACCGATTTTCTGAATATGTAGATTCTAAAAAAGTTGGGGGGTTAACCACCCCCCAATACCCCCCTCGCTACAGCCATGTCTGTATCGCTGCAGCTACCTGCAGCATATATATGCCTGGTTTAACTAATAAGTATGTGCCATAGGGCAGCAGATCAGGCCATACCTAGGATTCTGAGACACCGAGTCAACCACCAAAGGTGGGAGCCTCTAGAGGGTCTGGAGGCATGCCCCCCCCAGAAAATTTTGGATTTCTTGAAGCTCAGATAAGCTATTTCCAGCATTTTGAGGAGTTTTCCAACAAGAGATTAACCTTACACTAGTCCCTGAAAATCAAACCAGCTGATCTTCTCGGACTGATCAAATCGATCCCTGCAACCATACTGTTTTGCAACATTTTTTTCCCACCAAATAATGGGGCAGGATATTTTTTCCCCAGTTTGTTAGTGCAGGTTTTTTTTGTTCCAAATAGCCTTGCAGGAATTTTTTTTTAAAAATCACCCACCCCCTCCCTCAAAAGTTAAATGGTCGGCCCCTTAAAAACGTTTTGAATCAGGAATTTGTAAAATAACAACAAATTGTCAACTGTCAGAATCTACGCTTGTTATAATATTTGTTTACAACAATTTCCGTATGTACTTTACTTTAATTACAACTGCCGACGTGAATGCCGAAGGGTGCCAAAGTAATTGCCGAAGGAATTTAAGGTGATTTCATTGCGTGTCTCGGCAAAAAAAATTGCCGAGGCAAACTCGAAAATTATCGAAAGACTTCGGCAATTATTTGCCGAGGCAAAAATAGTTGAATTTCGAGGGTTGAGGGGGTGGTGGAAACAAATGATAAGTGGTGCATAACTTTTCTATTGCTCACTGGAAATGATGGTTGGGTTGACAAGGGCCAGCAAGACAAACTTGGTCGACATGGACATGTTTTCCCAGAAATTTTTGAAATCTAGAGTCTCCTAATTAAATGACATTTCATGCATTCTGGGGAATGTTTTACTTGAAAAACCCTCTACAGTTAGAAAACCTAAGTAACCACCCCCAACAAATGGCTCAAACCATATAATGGAGAATTACAAGTACCGGTATTCAATATATAATTAGTTTGCATTTGAGATAGGGAAGATTATTCTCTTACTATAATCATTCTTTTGGAGGGTTTCATTCACACCAGTTTCATCCCTTGTCCACCACCTTAGCAGGTAAGTGTTTTGTAAAGAAAATAGGAGGGTCTCTGGGTCCTCCTCCAGAACATTTTATACTTTTGATGCTCAATGACTACATTTGTCCATTTGTGGTTTTAGCACTGCATAAATGGATTTAGAACTGCACATTTTCCACTCCATCCCTACCCTGGCCCAGAGGTTTTTTAGTTTGGCGAACGCGAAATGCGAGATTCTAAAAATATTATCCAATCATTATCCTTTACGCCAGGCCGTCTAGACAGGGTTTTATCGCATGTTTACTGTCCAGTGTATGCCTGCCCATTTGTAGGAATATTCATTCTCCTGAATTTCATTCAATTTAAAACATCACATCTATTCAATTTAATATAAATATATATTTATATTCATTCACTTTAATCTTGCAATATACATTCAATTTAATCCTGCAATATACATTAAAAAAAATGTGTATTTTATAAAATTATTAAACACACCTCTTTGGGCCGACGTGAACTTTGTCTGTTAATACAAAAGCAAGCAAATTTGTCTTGTACATTTCAAATGAAACCATTCCTCTCCATTTCGCATTTCGAATAATAGACTCGGGATTACAAAATGCGAATGTAAACTCTCCATCTAGTATTGCTTTCTCGTCCTCTTCGTTTGACAGTGAAGTAACACGGCATCCACGCTTTCTTAGTTCACGGACGTGAGAGTCAATGAAAGAGTTCAATTTGCAAATGACTATTAAGATGGGTTTCTCCAGAAAATTGTGGCTTTTGCCAAGTCGTCGTGCTACTCTCTGTGTTAGAACTTTGGAATATTAAACTCTTCCCATAACCGATAGCAAGATGCAAATACATCTTTAATGTGAATCAAATTGGACAAGGCGCGGTATTGATGCTCCGTTAAACTTTTAATTCAGGAAATTTATCAATCTATCTATTAATGCAGCCTATAAAACTGCTTCTTTCAACTTTTGTTCGTTTATTTAATAATATAGACATTTCAAAATTCAAATGTTTCAATTCAATCAAAACACGAAACGCCTGCGAACAGGCTATGATGTTTACAATATCCAATCAGAACACGTAGTCTATCGAACCTATAGTCAGCAGCCAATCAACTCTTTGCTTCCATTTTTGAAAGTTATGTGTGGAATGTGAACCCGAAAACTACGCCAATTTCACCAGAGGGTTATTCAAAACAGGCGAAAATAAATACCCTCTGGTTCCAGGGTACTCCATCCCCAATTTTTCATTGATTTTGAACAAATGTAAAACTACATTTTGAAAAACATAAGGGGAGCCAGGGAGGGGTGACAGGCACTCTCCCTTGCCCCTCCTTGGCAGCACTAATTTTCATACAGTATTTCTATCTTTAACCCATTGTGCCATAATACACCCTACTGTATTATTTTAGTAGTTTACTCTGTCTGATGCCAGATTATTTTACTCTGTCTAATGCCAGGTGATTTTACTTGTCAAGGAGAGAGTGCTGGTACTCAATGGGTTAAAGGACATTGGCAATAAAAAATTAGTTTAGTTCAATTGAAAGAACTCTTAAAACTATATATTAATTTAAACTCTATTTCAGATTGTTTATATATCTTGCTTAGTTTTCAAAATATAATATTTTGACTGAGAAAGGTGAGCTGTTTGCCATCTTCAAAAAAATCGACATTATGTTAATAAATTGTTCACAACATTTTACAATAAATTAAACAAATTACTTAACAAACATGTACCCTATAAAAGGGTGACCCATTGTGAAATAAAGAAATTTACAAAGCCATAGATTACTAATGGTTCAATAAAAAAATCAACTAAAGAAAAAATCAGACTACTTAGCCAAGGCGATCATGATAAATATAAATATTATCGAAATAGAATTTCAGCACTAATTCGAAATAGTAAAAAACACTATTACTGTTCATATTTTGAAAACAATTTAAATAATATAAGAAAAGTCATGGACTGGTATTAATAGTTTAATAAATGGCAAACAAAAAATTTCTAATATAATAACTGCTTTAAAAAATTTAGAAAAAAATGAGATCAACTATGGATCAACCGAGATCCATCTTGGATACCCAATATCTTAAACAACAGTCAGAATCTCATTTTAGTGACTATTTAATACAAAGGCGATTTAAAGATTCATTTGTCTTCACCTTCACAAATAGAACTGGAAATAAGCTCAATGGAAAATCTCATGGTCTATTTTCATGTCCAACAAGAATTCTGAAATGTGCAAATAATGTCATCAGCGGACCATTAGCTGAAATTATGAATATTTCAGCTGTTAACAGAATTATGCTTCTATTTTAAAACATGCTAAAATAATTCCTATTTTTAAAGGAGGTAACGACACTGAGGCTGGTAACTACAGGCCAATTTCACTTTTATCTAACTTCAACGAATTTTTGAAAAAAGTAATATACAAGCGCATCATGTCATTTCTTCGAAGTAAGAGTATTCTGTATCATTTACAATATGGTTTTTGGAAAAAATTCTACAGAACAGTGCAATTCTTAGTATTGTAAATAAAATACAAGAAAACATGTACAATAAACGTCTTACCTGTGGTATCTTCATCGATCTTCAAAAAGCGTTTGACACAGTTGATCACTCAATTCTGTTACATAAACTACATTACTATGGATTTAGAGGTATAATCCAAGATTGGTTTTCCTCATATTTAATAAATCGTGTCCAAACTAAACAAGTTGGTACAAATATTTCAAGTAAGGAAATAAACTTATGTGGAGTACCATAAGGATCAGTACTTGGACCCTTACTTTTTCTAATCCACATCAATGACATTTGTCAGTCCTCTAATAAATTTAGTTTCCATTTGTTTGCTTTATTCTGATAAAACCCCCAAACACGTGAAAGTGTAGTAAATGAAGAATTGTGGCAATTGATACACCAGGCGGAAATCTTAGTTTAAAGATAAAGAGCAGAGCCCAGCAAATAACTTTAAAACCAAACATAATAAAGGTAAAAAAAAAATATTAGCTAGGGTATAGTATATATATTTACAAAGTAATGGTTTAATATTACAAAAACGGTTACTTAGTTTGAAAGAACATATTAAGGTTAATATTACATAACTAAAATAACTCAAGAGGGGTATAGGTCTAATATTAGCATTAAGGACAGGGTTAAGTTGATAAATTAATAGGCTTTCACGGATAATAATATCCCCTCTCTCCTCCGCAGAGGCGATTGGAATAGCCTTACATAAATCTTACATAAGATCCCACTCAGAAGTGCCTGATGATAGGATTTTGAAATCATCCAATATTGGGTTCGAAAATATCCAATATTGGCAATAGTCAATATATGAATGCAGAATTCGGCTATACTTAAGTATCAACTGCCAGTAAAATTTCACTCCAAACATCTGATAATACTTAATTCCTTTCTGTATCCAATATTGTAATAAATTGGTGATTGATTTTAAATAAATGAAGAAAAGGCTCGAGTGTTCTCATTTTATTAATAACTTCCATATAGAAATTAGAACATATATAATGCATGCATTATATTTTCTAATTTCTATATGGAAGGTATTAATAAAATGAGAACACCGGGAAATGACATGTTTATTGCTTTTTATTAACGAAACCGATATGGCGAAATAGAACGGAATCTGAAGGAATTGAATTATGAAGGAACAATGTTCATACAAGAAGAAAAGATTGATATATACTAAGTTATGCAAGTTCCGTGGTCGGCTGTTCCGCTATAATTAGTCATATCCCTGCATGGCTATGGACCCATTTCGTATAGTATGTGTGAATCATAATAAATATTTTATCATATTATACGATACACTTGATTTTGCTGCTATAGCCATTGCTTTCTGATCATCTGTCATATCAACTTTGCACTATCCTTGGTATCTCTGAGTTGATTAAACCATTATTTTGTAAATATATTTCATACCTTGTAAATTCATTTAGATTGCTCTGAATATGTTATTGTATTAATTGGAAACAACGAAACGTTACTCGTTAGCTAATAAATTTTTTACTTTTATTACGTTTGGTTTTAAAGTTATTTGCTGGGCTCTGCTCTTTATCTTTAAACTAAAATGAAGAATTACTTAAAATTTATGACTAATTAAACGCAAATATAGATTAACTTTGAATATATGTAAAAAATCCTCTATATTATTATTATTAGCAATAGCTAATCGAGGCGGGGGCCTCAATTTATCAGTGGGCTAATATATTTGGCTGTAAGATGGATGTGGCTCACACAACTTTCCTTGAGTAGCAGCTCATTAAAATCTCAAAATGTATAATATCCCACTGATAATTCAAATTCCATGCATTTATTATAAAAACTAAAAGATATACACATTAATAGCTTCATTACCATTGGACATTAGTGGCTTCTACAGAAAGTAACATATGGCGTCTTAGAAAATGACATGAACCACATTTTAAGGCTCTATATTGATTATTTTACGATATTCAATCACTAGCTCTCATCTGATACATCCCAATTGCTGTTGTTGTTTTGAAGGGTATCTATTTTGGATATCATTATCCAATGTGTGCTTTATTATCCAAAGTTTATAAAACTTTCTTGGTTTCTAATTTCAAGACGTTAGATTGTAATGAGCCAGCATAAAAAAGCGAAAGTGGTATTTTCCCTCTTGCGCCTTCTCGAATGAAAACACACTAGATGAAAGCCGACTTTTCGTTTAGGTAGCTAAGGTATGTTAATAAATTAAATTTCTATTTTGATAGATATCCAGGATTATCCAGGCAAGCTATATCCTATAGACCATATTTAAAGGTTTCTTGGAATAGATTTGGGTATAACTTCCAAGTTTCAGGAAGAACTGGACTTCTATTTTCATCAGAACTTGCATTGCCAAATTTTGTTTCCTCCGCGGAAATTGAAAAAACAACAGAAACGTCAGTTGAGGAAAAAGATGAGCTCATATCACCAATATTTGAGTTGTCCCAAAATGTGTCGGGAACAGGTTTTGATGGAGGGTTTTATTATGATATGTTTCCATTTCCTCAAACGCTGGTCATAACCGAACGAAATTGGAAGTTACCACATCTTATTGCTCAAGGTTTGTCAGATAAAACGTTCATAATAATTCACCTATCCTTTTACACAAATACTAAGTACTTATTAATTATGTATTATATTTAACATGGCATTGACCCAGGAGGCTGCAAAAAGGCTACAAACCTTACCGACTTGGTTAGAATTGATTACTTAGTCTTAGGTGAGCACCTTTTGTTCCCAATGAACAAATATTTCAAAGTTTCTTACTTCAATTTCCCACATTTGTAAATGCAATGGTACCGCCATCTTGGATCCTATTTTGTGGAAATATTGCGTACAATGGTACGCTCGTCTCTGGTAGGAAACATTCTAAGCTGAGTTAACTATACGTATTTTTGTACCTGCACTCCGCAGACTGTCTCGTACCCAGTCGTCAAAGCTATACATTATGAGTACATGTATAGATCAGTATACTGAGGTGTGTAATGAATTCAGCCTTAATTATTCTCATCATGCACCATTATTTTTTTCAAACGTCATTCAGAGACTAGGTGCGAGTTAAGGGTGCGAGTCTGCGAGCAAGAACACCGCGGTCAAATATAAAACGCATGCTCGAACCACGAGTCTACGAAATGTCTGCCAAAAAGTAGGAGTAAACACGAGAAAAGAAAGCGGCATCGCTTTCTCTTTGTGACATCATGGATTGTAAGATAACTGGATAGGACACTTCGTGACGTCACAGTCTAAACCTAGTTGCAAATTGGCTTTCAAAACACAAATTAAAATCGAAAAAAATAACAATTTAAAACCAAGCTTAAAATATGACTAAGCTACAATAAAAGGATAAATCTACTTGTTGAAGTATGTCTTGGGTAAAAATACACAGATTAAATACTCTAAATATGCGTCACAAAATACGGAAGAAATCGGGCAAAATAGGTTGCTATTGGCGACGCAATTATATCTGTTGTAAACTGATAATGATGTAAACAATAAAGATGAACACTTGCCTTAAGAGTTGTTGTGTGGCTTAGGCGGGTTCATTTCGGCCATAGATCAGTATAAAATACCAAAAGACAAGAACAAACACATTGTCAAGCAAAAAACATGAAAAGGTAAAAAAATCTCAGTCAAAAGCATAGGAAAATCAACAATACTTCGTCATCATTCGCCATTGTTGACATCACGATTTGCAACTAGGTTTCAGCATATCTCGAGCAACAACAAAGACCTTTCAGCCAATCGGCGGGATGGAAACATGTCATGCGACTACAGTTTCCTATCCAGTTATTTTACAATCCATGGTGACATGAAGAAGTAATACTTACTTTACACTCTTGTAGTTTTCTTTACACTTTTTGCTAGAGCTTTGCGAAGACAATACTATATTTCTAGTCTTTTGAGTACAAGCTGACAAGCAGTCGATATGCGGACGTTTGACCGCGGTGTTGCGAGTAACTGGTTAAATGGGTGGCACCAGGTGAACAAATTAGTATCTAGAATGATTTCAAATCTTATTACAATTAACTGTTTATTATTAACTGTTTAATACGCACTCGATACTATTTTTTGCTTAATAAAATGTGGGCACGATAAAAATCATATAAGACTGTCTCTTACGATTTGGTTTGACTTTGTGCTGTCTTGATGCTTACAAATATATTTCGAGTAACTTTTTCCATTTTCTGTTTTTTTAGGGATAATGTTCTCGTTTGGACGACTTGTAGAACGTGCTATCTGTAAGAATGGAGCAAGTTTTGGTGACGTGCTACAAAATCCGATGTCAATTCGCTCGATTGTTTTTAACGACCAGAAAATGGCGCTATTATGTTACCAACTGAATACATTAGATTTTGACAATGATGAAGGAGTAAAAAATCAACTGTGGTTATCACCAGAGTTTTCAATCTCTTTCCTTAATGGAGACGCGGGTCATTCCAAGAACTTGCAGGATGGAAACATGGAATTTCCTGAGAATGAATTCAAAGAACTAGTTGCCTTACTTTTATATGGTGAAGAGGAAGAAACATTGCAGCAAAGCTCTGTTATATAAATTGTTGTGCAATTTTTAATTACAAAGAACAAAAAAACACATTTCTTTACCTCCAATTTCTTGAGCTCATCAACCATTCACGTTTCCATTTTTAGTGTGAATTTTCTTCGAAACTTCACAATATTGTGATGACTGGGGGGAAATTCAAACGAATCAGTCAGTCAGTCATACAGTAAACTTTCCGGGGTGTGTGTACGATTTATGTTTGTATATAGTGATTTATTGTACTTAGTCAGTGCTTTGAAGGTTATTTAGGCAATTTCAGTTGTTTTATTTAAATATTCTTTTATCCTTTTACCAAGTTCACAAAAATTTCGAGGAATCGTTTTCGTTATTGTAATTTTTTGTAAATTTTATAACATTCGCTGCTCATGTTGTAAAAGATCTTTACCCCGGAACACAACGTTTCTTTACCAGCGCAAATGCGCATGCGCTATCAAGCCGTCAAGGAGCGACAGTGTTGTTTTCAAATGTATATATAAACATTTCAGACATGAATATTTAGTAAATCTTTCAGAATCTACGCAACATATAAATTGATGCCATGCATTACGGGAATTCAATTAAGTGCCGATATTTAGACGGTATATTCATTATACACAGCTAGGAAAGAGCTAGACAGCACAGTATAGGGCTAGACAGTGCTTTTTTTCAAGTGCCGTATAAACATTTCAGACGTAAATATTGAGTCGAAAATCTTTGAGATTCTAGGCATTCGATTGAGTGCCGATATTATTTTCACGGTATACTCATTATGCAGAGGTAGGAAAGAACGAGACAGTGTTGTTTATGTACTATTTATAGCACGAGTAGGAGTGTTTTATCAATATATGTGATAAAACACGACTACGAGTGCTTTAAATGGCTTAAAAAACGACTCATCTTATACGAGTTCATTGGCGAAGTAATTTTTAAAATAAACTTTGTCTAAACCGAGAAAATCAAAGCTAAAGTTGATGTAAATTAACATGATTTTTTATCACATATAAAGATACGACACGCTTATGATTTTTCTTTGTGTTTTCTCCTGATTTGTTAATGAGTTTTTTAAAAACATTTCAGACATGCATATAAACATTTCAGACATGAATATATTGTCATTGTCCATTGAGAAAATCTTTGAGATTCTACACAATATATAAATTGATGTTATGGAACTTATGCATTACCGGCATTCAATTAAGTGCCCATCAACATTATTTGAACCGTGTATTCATTTATGCATTGACTGCATGTTAAAGGCGCTACACCACAGAATAGATGGCTACACAGCCTACTCAGTACAAAGTGCGAAAAAAATGCATCAGATCATCATCAATAAAGCGTAAACAACTATTGTTAAAAATTACGGGAACCACTGAGTATTTTAATAAAATATACAACAATGGTAACTCCGAAAATAAACATTTTAATAATCTTTTAGCTTTCGACTAAGATTCAGTCATCAACAGGGATGATGTTAGGTTACATTACATCGATATATATATATATATATATATATATATATATATATATATATATATATATATATATATATAATATATAATATATATAATATATAATATATAATATAATATATAATATATAATATAATATATAATATATAATATATATATATATATATATATATATATATATATATATATATATATATATATATATATATATATATATATATATATATA
>CACRXK020004969.1:0-29685 GCA_902702795.2 Paramuricea clavata
TTTGCTGGTACGAGCATTAAAGTCCCCTAGCAGCATAACGTTTCCTTTTTTGGAAAAATATACCACATCATTTTCTAGGTTATGAAATATATCCTCATCAAAGTAGGATGATCTTTCTGGAGGAATGTAGACTCCACAAATAAATAAATCTTTTGTGGAGTTTAAGATTGTATTGTCTATTCGACACCATAGGAAATTTTTTGTTTGTTTTTCAATAAAGATAGCATTTTCAAATTCCTTTTTGAATAAAAGTGAAATTCCGCCAGACAAGCGACAAGCCGAATTTGATTTCCGGGTTGCCGTGATGGTGGATAATGTCACGAAACCAGGAATGCTGTTAATCTCGTTAGACCATGTTTCAGTCAGAAATATTAATTCAAGGTCTTTAACATTTTCTATAAAATCAATGTTGCTTAGTTTGTCACCAAGCGTTATTAAGTCTATGACTATTCTCTCCCCCCCCGAGCGTAATGGCCTCGGTACGCCCTTGTTCTACCACTTGAAATTTATAAGTGTATTAACTTACTCAAAAAATTTTATGTTGGGCCTGTTGGAATTCTGCTTGTGACTTCACTCATAAAATGCTAAATTAGAATAATTGTAGGACAAATTTTTGACAAATACTATTCATTTTTGTATGATCCCGGCCAGGCGGGACAGGATGCTTACCGAGAACCCGCTCATAATACAAATTCTAAAGAGTGTTATGATATGATCCCGTCACTTATCGCCATAGACGGATTTTCATATTTTTTACTGGGGTGGTGCCAGAAATTTTAGGGGGGTGAGCCACGAGCAGGTGACTGAAGCAACACAAAGTGTCACCAAACTCCAGTAAGGTCTATTCTAGGGGTGGAGCACTAGAGCCACGAGGGGGAGTCTACAGAGCAGAAAACAAAGGTATCCCTGGAAAAATTTGAAAAAAAGTCATGATTTCTAGCTTCGAAAAAAAGTTTTTTGAAGTTGTCATATCAATGGATTTGGCATGTCCAATTGTCTGTTACTTGAGGGGGTTAAAGTTAAATGAACCCGTAAAAGTGTAAACCCAATAGGCCAATACACAATATGATTTTACTTTTATAAAGTCATTGACATTGTATCGTTTGAATCCGAGTACAATTTATGATGCAACTCCGATGTAAATAATATTTGGGGCGTAAAGATTAAATCTAGGCAAGTCTATTTCCTAAAAGAATTAAAAACTAAAAATAATGTTCGTAAAAATTCCAAACGTTCCTTGCAAGCAAGCTATTTGCATGACAAGGCACTGAAAACTCTATTCAGGGGAGATAGTAGAGTTTCAAGGAGTAAAATTTACGCCGAAAGAAGGAGTCGTTCTGTACCTTTTTTATTTACTTCACTTTTGGAGTCAATTCGACTCCTTTGCCCTTTGGAGACAAAATGACTCATTGGAGCAAAGAAAAGTCCTAATAACTAACCTTAGAAATCAATAAAGACATTTTTCAAGTCAAAAGAATTTATTATCCCTATACAAGTAAGGTAGGTATAACAGGAAATACAATTTGCTTTCGCATATAATGATACATTGTTATGCTCGATAACATTCTTTGAATGAAGTTCTAAGATCAAATTTTGATTGGAATGATATCATGGCTAAATGTGTATATAACATGATGGATTGCAGGAATGTTGCAAATAGCCAATATGAAATATGGGATATAATCAAGAGCCTATCTACTCTAGTAAGGCAATACTAGCAGAATGTTCATGGTTTTTCGTAGAAGGATATTTCTAATGAAAACTGTACAGTGTTAACTTAACATGTGTTTCTTAGAACTATCTGAGAGCAACTGCAAAAGGAAAACAATTACAAGCCTGCCACTGCAGCCCTTTGAGGCTTTGACTTTATATAAACCATCATTTTGGTTTCATTGTTAGTATATTAAATAAACTGGGATGACACTAGTATTATATACATGAACTCTTGGTTACTGTAGCTTGATTGACTCTCGGGGCGATGGACTCTCGGCACTTAAGGAGCTGATCAGAATCACAGGGCAGCAGGCTCAATTCACGGCACAGTACCTATTACTGTACATAGTTATTTACAGAAAGGCTTTAATCCATTGAGCGGCAGCACTCTCTCTTTGATGAGTAAAATTGTCTGGCCACATTAAACAGAAAAAGTAATAAAGTAGAGCACATTGTCACTTAAGGGGTTAATATTCTGTTCAATGTTGAATATTTACAAGTAAAATATAGTGTATGTAGTGTCACTGCTCAATCAAGCATGTCATGAAAGTCCAATAGTTAAAATTTAGTACAAAACAAGCTGTATATGGTACCACAAGTCGGCAACTCTATTCCTTGTGTGGTTTGGTAATCCATAACCATGCTCTCCAGCAAAAGAATAACATTTTCCAAATAGATCATGAACTGGCATGAAGTACTTAGAATGCCATTAATGATTAATATATATATTGCCACTTGTTTTGACAACTTGCCTTCTCCTGGGAAGCTTTTATTAATAACATTTGATTCAGCATCAGGATATAATGAATCCATATTAAATAGAATTGATTGACAATGCATTTGCTATTTTTGGTTGTTTGCTAGCATACAACTATTCTGGTAAAAGGTGTTTAAAGTAGGGGTATTTTGTTATGGAATAAATTTTCATTTACTTGTACCTGTAATAATTAGTACCTGTACAGTATGTTAATTAATCATATCTCTCCCCTCAATGAATAAAATCATCTTACATCTGTTAGGCATAGTAAAATAATAAAGTAGGGCACACTACCTAGGACATTGCTGCATGATGGGTTATTATAACTAGACACCTATCAATATTAATCCAGAGGGTAAGGGTGCGGGCATGGGTGGGGATTTGACCGTGAATTCTATCCCCACAGATGGGCATTTGACAAAGATTTTTTGCCTGGGTGCAGGCGATTTGCCATTCGACATAATTCGCCAACATGCAATTTCAGTATGAAGCCTGGAGCCTCGAATCGAGAAAACCGGAAGTCCGGAAACTTTTATTTTTTATTTCCACATCTGCTTCTGTCTTTTCTGGCCATTTGGAATTTGAATACAGTACTGTACATGCATAGTCTTGATTCTGGGGCTAAAATTTTATACGATGCCCAAACGCTTTTTGTGGCTCTTTATATTAAACGAAGTGACTATATAGTCGGTCACAGTTTATCAAATACTAAATGGCAGGCAGTACAGTCACTATAGTTAAAGTTGTATTTTTATAAGATAAACTATCCCCAACCCCAAACCCTTCTCTAACCCTAACCCCTAACCCTAACCCCTAACCCTAACCCCCTAACCCTAACCCCCTAACCTTTTGAGAGTTAGAAAAGCCGGAAAAAAAGTTTAAAAAATTTTAAGAAAAAACAATGCTAAGTCAGACAAAACACATCCCGACCCCGACTGCGTTTCACTTTCCGCACACAGTGCCTTTGCCGAATACGCCAACAGCAAGCCCGGTAAAAGCAAACACAAACAAAAGTTTTTATATTTAACTATATATAGTTACTACACTGCCAGCCATTTAGTATTTGATAAACCGTGACCGGCTGCCGGTCATATAGTCACTTTGTTATATTAAATATTATTAAAATATTTTGCCTCAATCTATCCCCTGGGTACGTCTGTTTTGAAACATTTGATTATCTTAGAATACCCCACCAGCCGGCATTTGACCCAATCCCCGCCCATTGCCCGCATCCTTACCCCCCAGGATTAATATTGATAGGTGCATTAATATAAGGACAATTTCAACATTTTGAGCAAAGATCCTTTGTCTGGAGTTCCCAACCCCAGATACAGTATAGTAACTCGAGACAAAGGGCCTTCGCTCGAAACACTGAAACTCTCCTCACATGTGTACATTGAGTGTCAGCACCCAATCCCCTCTCAGTAAGTAAAATTTCTGGAGCTATAGGCAGAGTAAAATAAAGTACTGTAGGTCACACTAGGACAAAATACAAATGAATGGGTTGAGCATCAAAGATATTTTACCATATCTACATGTAGGTCACTTTCATCTTCACAAAAAACATTCCTTGCATGCTCTTGAATTTAATTTAATTAATAAGAACACAACAGAAATAAGCTTTTTTGTGTGTGTTGGTGTTAATAACTTGCGTTGGTGATACCAACTCGAACCAACTTGACCCCGTAGCTCAGCTGCCTGGTTGAGCATTGGACTATAGTATGCCAAAGGTTGCGGGTTCGATTCCCACAGTAGTCAGGCAAACTTTTCAGCTTGCTCAGTGTGGATGCACACTCAGAGTACGACCACAAACAGAAATATAAAGCTTATAAATATTATATGTTCATAGTATATGGTTCAACTTATTTGATGGGAAACTACAATACAAAAGTTAAAAACTCTACTTATCATACTCCATTTTTATAGCTTGACAATTTATTAACTTTATAACCATAACGACATTTCGTTATGGTTATAAAAATGGCTATAAAATATTCAAGTATTTATATAACCATGGTTATATAAGCTAATTTGAAGATTTGTGACATTTAAAGCTTTAAAATTAATATTTTGTAGAGTTTTATAAACTCATTATTATAAACTCATTACTCATAGACTCAATACTCTTATAATAAATACTAATGGTAGTCTTTTATATAGTAGAGTTTATAATATTGTATGCATTTCATGGTCCAAGTACATTATTTAATAACATTAACATACAGTATGTGGCCCAGTTTCAGGTCAGTACCAGTAGCGGGTCAATAGAAATTTGATTTCATTTTTTTCCGCCGAGATAAAAAGCGATGCTAAATGAAATATACAGATATAATGGCGAACCTTTCCTTTTTTGGATGATAGTTTTCGCAGGCTTTTTAGTTGAACTGTATTCAAAGAAGAATCCCTTTTGTCCAGGTATGTTTATATTCTTTTACTAAAATTTGTTCGTTTCACTGAGCAGTAAAACTAACTAATAACAATAAATCGTATTATTGATATGTAATTCTCCATGTATAGACCATGGGGCGAAATTTGTAAACAGCTTAGAAATTGAAATTCGTTCCTGAATCATGAAACCAATCAAAACTCGGTCAATAGGTGCAAGAATATATACTAAGAGTAAATACACAAATTTGTTCAAAAATTTCCTTTGCAAAATCATCAAATTCACGCGACTTTTCGGTATAAACAAAACCCGTCCGCCATCTTGGATTACAAGGCTCCACTTAGATACTATTTTGGCCCCTGTGACAGGATACTTCATGTAATTTAACGTTATTTTTAATCAGGTAACATTTGCAAAATTGAATAAACACGCTAATCGTCGAAAATTTAAGGCGTACTGGAAAATTTCGTAAATAATATATATTCTTTTAATCATATCGTTTATAATTTCTTTCAATTTCTCAAGTAATCAAGAAGCGCGAATATGCACGCGCGATGGTACACAGGCATGTTCACTATTAGGATATGTTTTTGTAATATGTATTATTTTTAAAAATCCCCAAAAGTAGAAAAAGGAAAATTGGTTCATGTAAGTATAGACATCACTACGGCATAAAATGGAAGGAACTGTTCATTACACCGCCACGAAACCGAAAACGTTCACCACACCAGCAGGGACCTTTCATGTAATAATCTTTATATAGATATCACGGATGAGAAAGAAGGAACTGTTTATTTTTTGCGATAAAACATCATATACTAAAGGGTGGCAAATCCAAGTCATCCTCAACGGCGCTGATTTGAGATGAATCATCGGGTACTTCGGTTTCGTTGTCATCTTTCCCATTCCCACATTCCTTGCACCTGCACATGTCTGTACATAACAATTTGTTCGTTAAACATGAACAGCCACCCTTAATGCACTTGGTAGTCTTACAGCCACATTTAACAACCTTCAATAGACATTCTGGAGCCGCAGGTTTGGTCTTCCACACAACATCAATAACACCGTCTTTGACAGACCAGCCGTAGCCGTCAGGAGACGGAGCATCTATGGTTTGCTGAATTGCTCTTTGGTGTATGGCAGCTTGATACGAACATCTCTTAATATGTTGTAGCAACGCATCTTTACACGGTGGCAGGCTTTTTTTCTGATGTTGTTGCACAGAACGACTTGTACCTGCAAACATCTATTTCCTCTGATGAATCACCATACAACTTGCAAGTGAATTCCTCCAAGACTTCCACAAGCTCTGGGGATGCTGTGAATGACTCGCCGAGACCAGCAAAGCATTCAAATGAACTTTGGATCTGATTTCATTACATCGTACGCCTTCTTCTTTCCTTTACCGTAAAATGCACTTGTCGAGTCGCAACCACTATAAACATGCAGACCAATAAGACTTCTACAGACATCTGTTCCTAATGCTTGAACCATTGAATCAATAGAAATGATGCGTTGTAAATTTCGCTTTCCAGTTTGGAAGTATAGATGTGGTACGGCTACAGAAAACCTTAGACAAATGATGGCGACATCAGTATCTGGACTTCTAATAACCACAGAAGAATGCTCACCCGTGTCGCTGGCGTTCTTGGCGTGTAGCAGGAGACGAGTGTCTGCTTCTTCGTGGTCTGAAATCAATTCCTCAACATCTTCGACATGACATTTTCCATGAGTATCCCACGTGAGTTGATGACAGTGAATCCCATGCGAGATGATCAATTTGATATTCGTTCGAAGATAAAGATCTTGCCAGGTTTTGAAAAGAAACTCAACAAGATGTTCCTTGTTAGATCCATGAGCAAGAAACTTCTTGAATTGACTTGGTGTTTTCTGGGTCTTTCCATAAATCTTTATAACTTCTGACCCTTTGCCGGCTCGTCTGGTACGCTCTATTCCTTTAATGCTGATAGTGGGATAAGTGTCAGTCACAAAGTCAACTCGCGTGCTCTTGTGTGACAACGCGCTGGATATTACTTGATTTAAAATCTTCTTTGCAAGCTGTTCTAATGTGGCTGGTAGATTCTTTAATGTTTGTAGCAAAGCCATGCCATCGATCACGAGAGCACTGTCAACTGGAACTGCCTGTACACAATGATTCTGGACTGTCTTAGCCTCGCATTCGAGCACATTCAGAAGAGCGCTTTTATCCGTCTTAACAAGTGAGTCCAATCCATTGGAAAGAGGAAAGGGTATGTCTCCAAGACAATACGTCATAACCTCTCTCATGTCGATCTCCCTAGATTGGCTAACAGGGATCTTGAGTTCTTTGAAATCGTTGAACTAGAAACCTTCGTTGATGTATCATAGTTGTGTGCGAATGTTTTCAAATTGACTTTCGGTAAAGTATCATACAAGTTAATTTTCCCATCTGGATTGATCCTGTCCTTGAGAAATTGGGTCATGTTGGTTTTTCCAATATGGTACGCTTGAAGAAGATCATCTTTCACCTTATCGATTGCGATTGCTCCAGAGCTAATGTTAACAAGATAGGAATTGTCTTCGCTGGAAGACCAAGGATTCAACATGCTGCATATTGTATTCTTAACAGAATGGACCAACTCACGCACACGTCTGATACGAGTTTTATCGAGCTCTTTAGGCTTTCGATCAGACCTTTCTAGGCCACACATTTCTTCACAAATACGTGCAATCTCTGCACGTTCAGGTTGTGCGTATAGCCACCGCAATACGGCTGATCGGATGAAAGTGAAACGTCGGATTCCACCTTGGATCTTGGTATCCCTGTTTAATGTTTCTTCGAGGCCTTGGTCACAAGCTATCGATGCAAAAGGCCATTTATCTTGCCTCTGGATAGTCCAAGAGCCCCTCGTCTGAAATTCCTCGTAAGCAAGCGGATGTGTCATCTTCAAATTGCACATTTCCGTCCAGTATGCAGGAAGATATCTTGCGTAATTTGTCCGATCGTACGCGAAATAACATGGCATCATATGTTCTATGACAGCCAGATGAAGGTTAAAGTCTGACGTCCTAGTAGCTCGGATAAATACGAGAAGCAAAGAGACGATGTCGATTAGGGACGAAAAGAACTCAAACGTTGGATTTTCTTCTCTGCGTTTTCCAACCCATTCTTCATACTCCAACTGTGTATCGAGGATATTTTCTTCAACTTCTGCATGGTTTTCCCAATTAATTGCTGTAAAAGTACTGACAATTTTCTCATACTTCGCTTCATCAACTGATTCAAGATATTCTTGAAATCTAAGTTCTTCCATGGTTTCATATACTATCTTGTAGGCATGTATAGATCTGTTTTAATGATGACCAGAGATTACACCATTGAGAGAACCTTCTGCCACAACACCTGCTTCGATGAGGATATCACTTAAACCAGCGTCCCCATATCTCTTGCCAATAACTGACATGAAACTCATGCAGGCGTGAAACTCGCCAAGACGAACAACTAACTTTTCTTGGAGATGCTGATCTGCCCAGCGGATTTCTTGGACTTTGGCATAAATTGCTAGATCAAAGACGCATATGATATACGGAACTTGGAAAACTGACTTCATGTCGATGGATTTGTATATTATAGTGTTCACAGTGTTGAGGTCGGTTGGAGATGCCTCGATAACGGGTAAGTAGTGAATCTTGGTTTGCAATATGGCATAGTCGTATTTCTTTATGTTATATCCAGTCCAACCAGGAACATCATCTCCACCATACATACGAGCCATTATAAACATGAAATCCCTGACCTTTGCTTTGGATAGAAGGTCTTTCCAATGAGCGGGAATGTTTGGCACATTCGTTCTAGGACCAACTCTTTCTACCCTATTATAGGGAACCAAATATTCCTCTGCTTGAGTGAAAACTCTAACCCCTTTCTTAATGATTGGAACATTAACTTCTTGTGGTTGATCAGTTGCTTCATCTTCACATGTCTGGATCAATATACCATTTGTATGATGGGAGGTACCTTTGCCAGAAGACGTTTCTTCATTGAAATCAATGTTGTCCCACACAACAGTTGGAATGCTACCTACCTTAAAGCCTTCTGGTACTTTACCAGCTTGTGAGACTCTATACTTTGCCAAGGCAGTCTCGTACGAAAGAATTGTGTCAGAGGATGCACAATGGCCAAACTTTGCTAATATTTGAAGCAGATGAGTTGAACCCGTCATG
Organism: Paramuricea clavata; assembly: GCA_902702795.2. Lineage (NCBI taxonomy): Eukaryota > Metazoa > Cnidaria > Anthozoa > Malacalcyonacea > Plexauridae > Paramuricea > Paramuricea clavata. The sequence continues at coordinate 9,063 of CACRXK020004969.1, forward strand.
TGTCTCACAGTAAGACCAAGAGCAAGCGACTTTGGGGGGTCTGCTTTCTGCCTTTCGAGGAAACATAAACGATGTCTTGGCAAATTGCATTTACCTTTGGGACAAACTTTTCAGCAATATCAACACATCTATCATTAGTTACATTGGTGTACTCGTCGTCGGATACAGCTCCAGTAATATGCGCAATATGGTTGAATAGTTCAACTGGTACCATATTAGTCTTAATTAGGTCTTTACTTCTAGGGGGCCATTTGCTCTGCTCTGGCTGGACATTGTTTATTTTGTTCTTCAAATAAACACCTTTAAAATGGAAAAATGTCCCTCTGTTGTAAAGTTGTAATGAGTATTGTATAGGATTATACGTTTGAGGGAAGGACAAATAAATTTGAATAATTTCGTAATTTATACATTAATTTTGTACCCATTTATACATTTCGTTTGTCGAGTCAAATACAAACAACGAATTTATGCAACAAATTTGATGGGCTAACCAAATAAGCTTGTAACAAACTAAACCAAATAACAAACTGTCCAAATATCGCTGTATATTTGTACTCCTTAGAATAATACACCACTAAAAAATCTAAAAATTCTAACCTGACATAAACAATTCTTTAAATGTATTTTCAGAACTGCCTTCCTGACTTGTTTGATGCCTGTCAATTCTACTACTTCTAATCTCATTTTCTAAAACTTCTGAAGAGTCATTTTCATCACTTTCATCTTCAACACTAGAAACTTGACTTGTAGGCAAGTACTGCTGTGCTATGTCACCAGCTGTTACATTTTGACAATATACAATTGTGGATTCATTCCTAAAATACGGTATTATCAGTACAGGCATGTTAATTGTCAAAAACATATATAATTTTAGTTCTATTTGAGTGTATAGCATTGATCATAATGTTTTCACACTTATAAACGAAAAACACTGAGTGATTTACAAACCTTCTTGATGGAATGTGAAACACAAGTTGCTCAAAATCCCTTTGTAATCTCACTCTCAACATATCAGATCTTAAAGAGAAAAAATGGGTAATTATCCAACTAAGACAATCAAGAGATGTGACATTTTTGCAAAAAAAATATCTCTAAAATAATAAATTAATGCATATAATGATATATAAGCCCATACCGTATGTTTTCTAGGTGCACACGTTCTTCAAGCTGTATATGTTTGAGAAGTAGTTGCTGCAATTTCGTCAAGCGCAGAATCTCACAATTCACTTCTAACCTTTCTTTGATCACTATTTTACAGAAAGCATCATAACCTGCTTTGTGCTCAGAAAAGAAGTTTGTTTTCCTAAAACGTAACATGTAACCATAAGGGATGGACCATTAGAAAAGTGATAAGTGATGGGGGGGAGGGGGGATTTTCTAAGGGGCAATATTTTTTTTTTTGTACACCTATAGAAGAAATTTTTTTTTTCTCACTTGATGGCTGGAAATATATATTTTTTAATTAAAATTTATAGGCCTATCTTCCAAGGAAGGATCTTTTTTTGCACTATGGCTGGGAAGATTTTTTTTTTCTAATTTGTTTCTGGGAATAATTTTTTTGGGGGGTTTTTGCCCCCCCCCCCCATCACTTTTCTAATGGTCCGTCCCTAAATAAGAAATGTACTTTATTTCCTATTTGTATTGTTAATTTTCAAGTGAAGGTAAACAACAACAAAGACATCTGAAACATTATCTATAAAAATTAACTATAAAAATCAAAACTTACTTTTCACCAACAGAGTCATTTCCTTTTAAAACACGGACATAATCATTGTAGCAGCTCTTATGGTACTGGACCTCAATACATGAACAGTCTTTTCCTCTAATGTCCTTCAAGATAGTTTCGTCATCTATCCTTTCAGCAGCACTACGAAGCTAGCCTAAAAAGTGGAAAATGTGTGCCTTTGAAAATGTGTGCCTTTGAAAATGTGTGCCTAAAAAGTGGGGAAATGTGTGCCTTTGAAAATGTGTGCCTAAAAAGTGGGAAAATGTGTGCATTTGTGTGCCTTTGATAGACTACACTTGATAAGTTGACTATAAATCATATTTTAAGCAGAAAATAACCAACGTGATAAGAATACACACATACTGAACATCCCTTCTACTTTGGGCTTTTTATCTCAATCTTACGTGCATCTGATGTTTCTGCTTTAGACAATGATTCATGCACCCACTTTCCCTTAATCTTAGTCCTTTTAGTTAGCTTTTTGCAAATAATACACAACTTGGGTAGAATTGTATGTGGTTGTTGGGACATCTTTGGGACCTTGCTTCGGAGAAATGGCATTTTGGGTTTTGATGGTGGTACAGCTGGTTCTTCTTCCATTTTCCCTTTTCTCTCTAAAGTTCTCCTTGCCTGCATATAGAAATAAATAATCTACTATCTAACACAATGGCACATATATATAACTACAAAATACTACTACAAAAAAAAGGCTATTACGGTATTGCATAACATTTTAGCATAGCTTTTTAATACTTTATAAGAAATACATTTAAACAAATTTAATATAACTAATGCAAATAATACTCCCATTCCAAAAATAAGTATAATATTACAAATTACAATATGCTGTAAAATTAAATTGACAAACTTACCTTGTTTATAATAGAAATATTAGTAAATTTTTGACAAAAATCATCTTCCAACCGAATCAGGCCACTATTTATATCAACGAAATCGGTCAATCCTTTTCTTTCCAAAATGAGAGCAATGTCAAGTTGTTTTCCGTATAAACCTTTCCAATCTTCAATTCGTTTTACTAATGTCTCTAACCTCTTACTTGTTAGCGGTTTAATATCGCACTTTGCATCATCAACAATATGTAAATAACACTTGTTATCCAAATAAGGCAAAATTTGGGCAGAAGTTGAAGCCGCCATGTTGTTTCTAACCCTATCAACATTACACCCCTATTATCCCGTCAAAATCTTGATATGTTCCCTGTTAAACCCCCATTATCCCCGAAGCTGTAAAAAGGGTCAAAAAGATAAAATTTTCACATTTTGCAAAGGAAATTTTGGAACAAATATTTGATTTTATATTTATCATACTGTGATCTAACAAAATAACTAAAGTTTAGGTAGTTTCGTTATTCAGGAACGAAACTGAAAGATAGCAATTTCGCCCAATGGTCTATCCTTACTCATTGCAATTTATGTAAGGGTGAATAAACAGCTAGTTGAGTTATTTGCCAGTACTTGGCAGTTTTGCCTACCTTAAATATTTGAAACTAAACATTTCATTGGCAGTTTCATTTTCAAACAGATGATGGAATAAGGAATAAATTTCTGCTCCTATCCGAGTCTCATTCCAAGTGGACTCGAATGACATTTTAGCCACCATTCCATCTTCAACCATTTTTGAGCGTGTTTCACCTCTCGGAATGACAATAGTTGGACCATTTATTGGGGGTAAGCAAACTACAGTTTTAGTGTGGACTTTGGTCTTTGTCCACTTGTCCGACGTCTTTTTCTGGTGGGAGGCAATTCAGCCTGCCTGTCTGAAAATGAGCTGGGTAGTGGTACTGGTGCTGCAACTGTATGATGTCCACCTGCTCTCTATAGGAGTGTACAAAAATGTATATACTGTCACTGTTTGTATGTTGTTTTAATACGAATCCAACATAGTTTTTTTCAAGAAAACATCTCCCAGTGGATGTAAAAAAAATTGAAAACAATTTGGCCTTATCATTCATTTATTCTAATTTTCTTTAAATAAGTCCTAGTTATTGTTTTACCAAACTTCAATATGTGCATGGCCAGTGTAGGCAGTGGATAATAACATGAGAATGCAGTAAAAGTTCCACTCACTACCTAAACGATACAACAGAATTCAACGTTTTGAGCAAAGGCCCTTTGTCACTAATTCCAGACAAAGGGCCTTTGCTCGAAACGTCAAATTATGTTGTATCGCTTAGATAGTGAGTGGAATTTTTACTGCACTCTCTAGTTATTGTTTTGCCCATCACTTATGTTTGTCTCTACTACATCCCCCTATTAAAACATATAGCACCAATTTAAATTTTTTCAATGTTCATCATTCATTGAACACCCTCTAAGTCTTATGACTCTGAAAACCATAAAGTTATGATGAATCCACCAGAAACTGAGTGATAGCAAGCTATGGCATTGAATCTATTGTATTCCCAGTACAAAATCGATAAAATTATTACACCAAATTATTACTTGTCTGGCCATTTCATTGCCAGGTATTTGAGGTGAAATACACAGTGCAATCAACACACCACCCTCTCACCTAGCAACCACCACTGAATTTATTATTGGACTTGACAAGCTTTTTTATATTTTAAACTGTATATTAATCTATATTAATTAAGTAAATATAGAGGATGGGGGCTTATTTCTATTTGTAGCTCTCTGAGTGGGGGCTTATTACCAGGGGGGGGGGGGTACATTATAATGTTCTTATGGGTATAAGAACAATTTAACTGATGTAGAAGGTTTACAGACAGTAGAGTTGATGGGATATCATCAAAGAAAAACATTATTAGACCAATTATCAGACCATATATTTGCGGGGGTTTTTGTAGCTGGTTTGGTCCATTTTAATACATTCACTGATTTACATATTTCACTGCATCGGATATGCAAATATTCTCGGATACGTAAATGATTACCATGCTACAATGCATACCCGTGTCTCGTTGTTTGATGTACTAGTCGCTGCTACATTTCTTTCGTTACTTGTCTGGCGGAGAGCGACCGTAACAGCTTCAGAAATAATCCTCGCCAAATCGTTGTCGTTGCGGCTCGCCATTTTGTTTCCGACGACTTCCCGCCAAAAATATTCCGGCCAATCCAATTCTCTCTTTCAGCAGAAACCGATGACCATACTCAAGGTGCCCGCAAGCAGATAAATGACAATGACATTGCACTTGCGATATATTAAATGACAATGACATTGCACTTGCGATATATTAAATGACAATGGCATTGCACTTGCGATATATTAAATGACAATGGCATTGCACTTGCGATTTATTAAATGACAATGGCATTGCACTTGCGATTTATTAAATGACAATGGCATTGCACTTGCGATTTAGTAAATGACATTGCCTTGCGATTTATTAAATGACAATGGCATTGCACTTGCGATTTATTAAATGACAATGGCATTGCACTTGCGATTTATTAAATGACAATGGCATTGCACTTGCGATTTATTAAATGACAATGGCATTGCACTTGCAATTTATTAAATGACAATGGCATTGCACTTGCGATTTATTAAATGACAATGACATTGCGTTGCGATTTATTAAATGACAATGGCATTGCACTTGCGATTTATTAAATGACAATGACATTGCGTTGCGATTTATTAAATGACAATGGCATTGCACTTGCGATTTATTAAATGACAATGACATTGCGTTGCGATTTATTAAATGACAATGGCATATTGCACTTGCGATTTAATAAATGACAATAACATTGCATTTGCGATTTAGTAAATAACAAAAAAATAGTGTATAACACTGCAAAATGTATCTAAATCGCAACAAAAACACGTTTGTTTATGTCAAGGAGTTTTTTTACAAACGGCGCCCCATATGAGTATTGTCACTAAACAGTTTGTTACAGTAAACTAATTAGCAACTTATAATCATGATAAACCAATGAAAGCACGTCTCAGAGGCTGAGTATTGTTACTAAACAGTTTGTTTCAGTTTTAAAATCATTCTGTGCATTTATACTCTAATATGTGAAAGTTTGGTATGATTTTGTTAGGCAGTTTTTGTGTTAGCATGAGTTTCTCAGCTGAGGTCTTACTTTACTCTATACTTCAGCAAAATTCACTAATTTTAACATGTCATCTGAATATATATTTAGTTTCACTGAAAGTACTGTAGATCAAAGATATAGCCACCAAAATACTTGTCTACACATACTGTATGTGTTGTATAAGTTGCTGAGATTTCATGAGTGTTTGACTAAATCTCAGCTATTTAAGTTGGCTTGACAATTTGCTTTGCTAAACTAATTAGCAAGTTATAATCGTAAAAACCCAATGAAAGCACTTCTCAAAGGCTGAGTATTGTTACTAAACATTTTGTTTCAGTTTTAAAATCACTTGGTGCATTTATACATACTCTAATACATGTATGTGAAAGTTTGGTATGATTTTGTTAGGCAGTTTTTGTGTTAGCATGAGTTTGTCAGCTGAAGTATTACTTCAATCTACTTGAGGAAAATTCACTAATTTTAACATGTCATCTGAATATAAATTTGGTTTCACTGAAAGTAGATGAAATATTAGCCACCGAAATACTTGTGTATACCTGTTCTATAAGTCGCTGAGACTTCTTGAGTGTTTGACTAAATCTCAGGCATTCAACGTGGCTTGACATTGATTTACTAAACTAATTAGCAACTTATATTATCATAATAAACCAATGAAAACACTTCAAAGGCTGAGTATTGTTACTAAACAGTTTGTTACAGTAAACTAATTAGCAACTTATAATCATGATAAGCCAATGAAAGCACTGCTCAGAGGCTGAGTGTTGTTACTAAACAGTTTGTTTCAGTTTTAAAATCATTCTCTGTGCATTTATATTCTAATATGTGAAAGTTTGGTATGATTTTGTTAGGCAGTTTTTGTGTTAGCATGAGTTTCTCTGCTGAGATACAGTATTACTTCAATCTACTTGAGGAAAATTCACTAATTTTAACATGTCATCTGAATATAAATTTGGTTTCACTTAAAGTACTGTAGATGAAAGATATAGCCACCAAAATACTTGTCTGTAAGTGTTGTATAAGTTGCTGAGATTTCATGAATGTTTGACTAAATCTCGAGGCATTCAAGGTGGCTTGACATTGATTTACTAAACTAATTATCAACTTATAATCATAATAAACTAATGAAAACACTTCTCAAACGCTGAGTATTGTTACTAAACAGTTTGTTTCAGTTTTAAAATCATTCTGAGCAATGATACTCTAATATGTGAAAGTTTGGTATGATTTTGTTTGGCAGTTTTTGTGTTAGCATGAGTTTCTCAGCTGAGGTCTCACTTTACTCTACTTAAGCAAAATTAAGAGTAATTCCATGCCATTTCAACACAAAAAAAACTGATTTGACACCCACCCTCTCCAAATTTCTTTATATTTCGCAGGCAGTTAACATTGTGTGGGAATAGTTTAAGTTCAAAATTCGAGCATCGTAGCTGCAATAGTTTTTGAGATATCGCAATTCGAAATATGGCCTGAAAAGCAAAAAACTGGGCGTGGCCAATGCTAAATTCACCATTACCCTATTTTACATTTTGACCTGTAACTTCATACCCGTACATGGTATATCGATCAAAATTTGCACAGAGATGTATTTGTATGCGGAGATTTCAAATATTGTACCTTCATCTTTGTATCTGCAAGCAGTAATGTGTTATGGCACAGCAAAAAGTCTAATTATGTGTTTCTGAAAACACGAAATATACGTCATCTTTATTGGAAAAATTTTTATGGAAGCCATACAGACACAACAGTAATTTTTATTCCACATCATATCCACATGCTATTCTACTTTTAAGCAAAATTTGGTGATGGTTAGTTGCCTGCTTTAAAAAGTAGAGCCCTTTAAAGTTGTCGTATTTTCTAAATAACTTTAATAGTACGTTTTGGGTGTTTGTTAAGAATAAAATACATTCATTGAGAAATGAGACTGCCAAATACTTTAATGTTTGATTCGATCCTTCTTTATTGATAGTACATATTTAAAATTTGTTTTAAAAGTTTAAAAATCACATATTTATTAATAGTACATACACAAAAAGAATATCAATGGATCAAAAGTATGCAATACAATTTATTTCTTATCTACCCCTGCTCGTGAACCAATTGTACTTTCAGTGAACTCTTTTATTGTATGCTTGTAAGATGATGAAAAATGGCTTGATTTGATTGAAGAAGTTGACAATGATCAAAGAAATGCAAAAATTAATAAGGTTTATGCACCCAAAGTGCATCGCAAGATCATATTTCTGGCCAGTAAGAGGATACTTGTTAGCGATTGACCGATAATTGCGTCGTGTACTCGTGTCAGCCATACGTTTCAACGGAAACTCTTAAACATCTTTATCGAGCTTTAGTCCAACCACACTTTGATTACTGCTCGATGGTTTGGGGCAACTGTGGCGAATCTTTAAGAGGCAATCTTAAGAAACTCCAAAACTGAGCTGCAAAAGTTATTACAGGTGACTCATATGAAATACGCTCCATAGATATTTTAAAGAAACTAGATTGGAAAACGTTAGGTGAAAGAATGATGGAGCAACAACTAAAATATGTATCAAAAGCACTTACATGCCATTTTCACGAAGACATTTCGGACATGTTTAAACTATATAATTCAGATCGATATGAATTAAAAAATCACAAAAATAAGTTGATGTTGTCCAAGCCAAAAACAAATTCAATGAAACGAACTTTCGGTTATGCTGCCGCTAAAGTTTGGAATGAAAGAAATAAAATTTTTATATAATTTTATCTGGGTGGGGTTGGAGTGAATAATAAACTTTGAATGTCTTTCTAATATTATTTGGGTGGTTCGGGGAGGGTGGGTGCATGGAAATCTCTTATACTGTCTGTAAGTACACGGCATAGTGAAAAGTAACGACAACCTTGCTAATATTTTTTTAGTTGATTAGCTACCGTGTTACAAGATGTTTTTAATAAAAAAATAAATAAAAAACTATAATCGGAATTGGACCGATTTTTGCTTATCGGTAGACAATCGGAATCGGTAGAATAATTTGTATTTTCCGATTGTGTAAAACCGATTGTTGAGAAAATACACACTTTAAAAATCATATATATTGCGCGGTGATACACATTGAATGCACTTTTTTATGTGAAACCAACTGTTTAATCTCTTGCGCAAACGGTAGCATGTTGCTTAGTAGGTGTGGAGCAAACCGTTGCCAAGACGAAATGATACGTGAAGCGTGTCATTTATGTACAGGTTTAACAAACTTTGGTTGCTATTAGTAACATGTTGCATTGGAAATTATCATTAAAATCTCGAAATGGATTATGACGTCATAGAAAATCAGAATCGGGTATATTATTGGATGAATAATTGATAATTATTGGTCAATCACTAACACTTGTTGGGTTTCGGATGAGAACATTGTTTCTGACATTGGTGTTCTGAACAATAGTCACTGGGAGGCAGTACAAACTGCAGCTTTAAAGACCAAGAAGTCTTACGCAGTTCTCTATATATACTGCATAGATTTTGATCAAAGGCAATTTGATACAAGAAATAACACTTACTCTTGGAGAACATAATGTACGTATCAATAAAGAAGGATCGAATCAAACATTAAAGTATTTGGCAGTCTCATTTCTCAATGAATGTATTTTATTCTTAACAAACACCCAAAACGTACTATTAAAGTTATTTAGAAAATACAACAACTTTAAAGGGCTCTACTTTTTAAAGCAGGCAAGTAACCATCACCAAATTTTGCTTAAAAGTAGAATAGCATGTGGATATGATGTGGAATAAAAATTACTGTTGTGTCTGTATGGCTTCCATAAAACTTTTTCCAATAAAGATGATGTATATTTTGTGTCTTCAGAAACACATAATTAGAGGCAGGTGTAAAAGTCGGACCGGATCGCCAGTCCGGGTCGGATTAGGTCGGACCAAGTCGGATCAGGTCGGATCTTTAGAAAATTTAGAAATACAGGATATTCCGGGAAATGTTACTTACACAAATGGAAGTTTACATTCTTTCCCGCGTTATTTACACAGCATGGCAAATCGGAAAAATGGATAGAACAGGTTAGGGGCACTTTAAAAGCCTTGTGTTGGGAAAATGTTATGGAAAGACGGTGAATTATACTTTAAGCTTTGCTTTATATTAGTCGAGTCCCATTGTTTACGTCTACACATCATTAGCTGAATTCATATTAGAAGACGGATTTCCGTCCAAGACGGGAAACTCGTCTCAGACCAGAACCTCGTCTTGGTATAAATCCGGTTAACGATGGGTTCTCCGCGTTTCAACTTTTCCGTCTAACTTTCCGGTCTGACGAGTTTCTCGTCTTGTCTTAGACGGAAATCCGTCTTAAATTTATATAAGACGAATAAATCAAGACAGGTTTCTGCTCGTAACGTTCAAAAGAAACTTGGATGGTGAGGGTCTCCTATTTTTTCGAGTTTATCCGTCCGATAGTTTTCGTTTCATACTTATACCAGACGGAATCCAGCTATTGCCATGGCTATTTTAAAATTTTGTGATAATAAAGCTGCATATAAGTATAATGTCTAATGAAACAATAGTGTAGATGTTTCTGATCAGAGTTCTGCATCTTCAAATTTCACATGTGAAGCGTGTATTTTCGTTTTGGCAATTTGGCACGGCCGGACTAGCGATTCAGTCATCAATGCGATCCAGTCCGACTTTTATACCTGCACGATCCGACCCGGACTGGCGATCCGGTCCAACTTTTATACCTGCACGATCCGACCTAATCCGACCCGGACTGGCGATCCGGTCCGACTTTTATACAGTGCACGATCCGACCTAATCCGACCCGGACTGGCAATCCGATCCGACTTTTACACCTGCCTTATAATTAGACTTTTTGCTGTGCCATAACACATTACTGGTTGCAGATACAAAGATGAAAGTGCAATATTTGAAATCTCCGCATACAAATACATCTTTGTGCAAATTTTTAAGGATATACCATGTACGGGTATGAAGTTACAGGTCAAAATGTAAAATAGGGTAATGGTGAATTTAGCACTGGCCACGCCCACTTTTTTGCTTTTTGGGCCATATTTCAAATTGCGATATCTCAAAAACTATTGCAGCTACGATGCTCAAATTTTGAACTTAAACTATTCCCACACAATGTTAACTGCCTGCGAAATATAAAGAAATTTGGAGAGGGTGGGTGTCATGCCTGTGTACTCTTAACTAATTTTAACATGTCATCTAAATATAAATTTGGTTTCACTGGAAGTACTGTTGATCAAAGATATACAGTAGCGACCAAAATACTTGTCTATGCAGTACGTGTTGTATAAGTTGCTGAGATTTCATGAGTGTTTGACTAAATCTCAGCTATTTAAGTTGGCTTGACATTGCTTTACTAAACCAATTTACGGTGGCCCATAAGTGCAAAACACAATACACACTACCAAAACACAATACACACTACCAAAACACAATACACTAAACCAAAACACACTACCAAAACACAATACACACTACCAAAACACAATACACACTACCAAAACACAATACACTAAACCAAAACACAATACACACTACCAAAACACAATACACACTACCAAAACACAATACACTAAACCAAAACACAATACACTAAACCAAAACACAATACACTAAACCAAAACACAATACACACTACACTAGACCAAAACACAATACACACTACCAAAACACAATACACACTACCAAAACACAATACACACTACCGAAACACAATACATTAAACCAAAACACAATACACTAAACCAAAACACAATACACTAATATGTTAATTTATTAATTGAACCGCTGACCAGTATTAACACAGATTAACACAAAAATCGCACCAAATTATTTAAAAATGGCGGATGCTGAGCAAGAAGAAACTATAATTCGACATTATTTCTCGTTAAATTCCGACTACAATACAATTTTGAGTTTTCTCGAAAGAAATCATGGGATAAAAATTTCCAAAAGAACGCTTTTAAATCGTTTAAATACGGTGGCCCATTGACAATATAGTAACTACTGCTGGATTACAGAAACCGACCCACTGGAGAGAAGCGTTTATAGAATTTTACAATAATCTTCTTCAGTTTGCAAATGGTTGATTATATATGTCATATATAGCGGTAATAGTCGTCTGGTGTCTTGAACTAACTGGTCAGCTGCGATATATAGTCGGGCAGTTGGCTTCTTTCCTTGAGGGAACTCCTAAAATTTTCTGGAAATCCCTGAACAAACTACAGTTTTTAGAATTTACACTTCGGTTTTAAATTTTGCTGAACAGGTTTAACATGGAATGATGTATGATAGTATATTGTATAGAATGGATTCAGTCTAGTTTGTTTTGTGACCATGCATGCAAAATAATGTTTCGTTTTGCTAGTCAGGTGGACAAACTCCTCTCTCAAAGGTTTAATTTTCCACAGCTTTGCCTTTGGTAAAACGAAAGTTATCTATACAGTAACTTTGCTTAATTGCTTAAGATTGTTCCAGCTCTAGTTGATGTTTGTTTGTGAACAAACCATTCTTTAATGAAGATCGACGACCATATATATAACCATTAAAAATAGACGTAAAACAATTTGGAATTCCCAATTTCCGCTAGTAACTGGAAATTAAAGTATTTATTCGTTAACACATAACCTAAGTTATTTAGAAACTTATGTATAGGTCAATGACAATGTTTACTAACAGCTAAATACCTTATACATGTATAAAAGGAATCCGTTACAATAATCTAGGAATAAATTTCCAGATCTTGCATGTTTTCAATATAAGAAGTTATAATTTTATCATAGCTCTATACATGCATGGACGTAGAGACGGCCTGAATGTTAAAATGCTAATGCATGCATGTCATATTTGATTAGCTTGCACCATGATAAGCAAATTATTATTGTTTACTTAAAAATCTTAAAGTGCATATGACATGAATTTTTTTATTTTCTTACAGTGTAAATGAAAGAACTCTTTAAATTAAGCTGTAGTGTGACTCATTTTTCAGTTTCATGGTTTGTTCCTTAGATATTTCAATTTGGTATGTAAATGATGTGAATACATAGATGCCAAGGTTGTGTTTTGTCCATGTGTGAGATGAACACGCCGCAGCTACCGTAGGGGGGTCCGGGGGCATCCCCCCCGAAAAATTTTGAAATTTGGGTCTCGGAAACGCCATTTCCAGCGTTCTGAGAACATATTTGGGTGTTATTTTTGGTTCTCAAAAACAATATTTCAGAGGTACATTTTGTGTTATGAATAAGGCACAATGTTTAACAAGTATTAGTAATAATGCATGTGAAAACATGTGCAAATGCAATATTAGTCAAAACAAAAACTACAATTCCAAGAGTAAAATTTTAAAAGATCATTTATATATATTTAGGAATATTGTATTGTAGTTAAAAGTCAATAATTGGAGTTTACATTTAAGTTTATAGTTGTATACTTATGCGCATATATCTCAATATAAACATATTGCGTCTTTAGATTTTACATCGGTTATTATAATAACTGCTTTATAAATAATTTAGCAGGGCTGAGTAATAGCCTCGCCTACTAAGTACGTCAAACGTAAGACGTATAATTGATAGCTTGAAAAATGCGCTCCAGTTACATCCTGAAGTAGTGTGTTGATTGCAATGTCCGACAGTGATAACATTATTAAATACACAAGGAAACACAAGTTTTACAGTCTGATGTTTATTGATAGCTTTAATATATCAAAAGAAATTAGTTCAAACATTTTACAATCACCATTATTTCTCTACATTTTAGCTTCTCAGCTAATTTTCTGCTTATGCGTGAGATAATCAAACTGAAGCGTGTGAGCGTGAGAAATAATGCTGAGGCGTGTGTCACATGCTTAATGCGTGAGACTTGGCATCTATGGTGAATATGTCCGCTAATTTATGACGTCACGTTGGTTGCAAGCTCCACTTACACTGGTTATAGATCTATTAGTCGCTGGGCAGAGCCCTCTAGGTTTCGGCACGCATTTGTGTCGGATCTTGGATCGTTAGCCACAAAATGAACATTAGCTATGTCATTAATAAAAGATAAAAATTACGTCATTACTATAATACTATTCGTCGTTGGATTCAAGATGGCCGCTTACTCGGGGATAATTTAGTATCAATTTCATCGATTTTGTACATTTTTCCGATAAAACTTGAAAGTTTTCCGATGAACCAGACTTTATAAAGCGAATGTCGTTATATGTGAGTAAACTTGGAAGGCTACAAGCTTGAAATAGACGACAAAAGTTCACAATTTTCAATTTTACAAAGTTGGAACGGCAACCTTTACAGTAAATTTTCAAATCGCAACAATAATATTCGCAAACTGCTGTTTATTTGGATGCTTTTTTCTACGGCCCTTGATGCAAGTAATCCTGATACGGTTAGGCGGTCAAAAGAACAGGAGGTAGCCTAACAAGACAGAAAAACAACAACAGTGATCATCATTCATCACTACTTGTGTGGAATTTGAACTTCGCCGCTAGGTGTCAGGCTTGTAAACCTGTAACATTTCAGTCATTTCATGATGTATTGTGTTTTTAACGGGGAAATGTTGGGGCCACAGTAATAGGCTCTTTCAAGGTCAAGATGCCATAATGAAACAATACTTAATAGGGCAAGGGTGAAAACACAATGGAATTCCCTATAGGTAAATTTGCAAGGCGTATATTAAAGACAATGGTGAAAATAATATATTGAATATGGCGTCCTCAAGTAAAATCGTCTAGTGTTACAGACAGAGTAGAGTAATAAAGGGGGGGGGGGGGAGTAATGCAGCAACCTTGAAAATAGGTTAAATAGCCAGCATGTCAGCCTCTACTGAGATCAATAAGTGGATTTATGCATATGATTCGTACGCAAAATTCCCATTGGTCAGAAATAAATAGCTTTGCTTTTTAAGGTAGTATCAAAGTGTTGTTTACATAATGATATTCTGTACTTGTAATTGTACTTAAATAACTACTTTGGCTGTGTTAATTACTGCCTTTGCTGTCTGTAAACACAGTCAATAACTGTTATTATTTTTTAATAATAAATTTACGTGGTGTTTCCACAAACAAAACTATTATGTTTTATCGCCATGCAAACATACAAAGAACTTATTATTTTTTAGTCGCTGGGGCACAGCCCACAGCGACTCTAGGTTTCGGCACACATTTTTGTTGGATCTTGGATTGTTAGCCAGAAAATGAACATTCCGTCATTAATTAAGCAATGTAAACAGAGTGATGTACGTCATGTAAGCAGAATATTACTACGACTCCAGCCAATTTTTATCCAGAATTATCTAAAATTATCTATAAATTACCCTACGTTTTCAAGAAAATTGAGGAACTTTACAGAATCTACATGGAAACAGCGAATCTTGCACAGTGAACTCTCTAGGTTTCGGCACTATGTTCGGCACACTCTCCTCCGCAGAGGCTTTGTAGTATTTCTATATTGTAGTTTGTTTTCTTTCTATATAAGTTTGACTTGTGAGCAGTAGCAGGCTAGGCAGAGACGTCAGCATGCGGGGTTATTCTTGCCCCATTGAGGGCAAAGGGGCCCTTTCAATTTAAATGATTGCCTTGGCGAAATAGCGAATTGTACAGATTCTGTAGTACAGATTCTGTACTAAAACCATTAATTCTGGTTTGTGATTGGCACGGTTTAATCAAAGAATCTCCCCGTTGAACCAGAGCCTTCGCAACATTTCAATTTATTATTTACTGTTGAAGGCTCTGGAATCCAGGGTACCCCCCAACCCCCCTTGCCTTCACATCGTTCCGGCATCCCTGATCAGTCTCATAGAAAGAAAACAAACTACAAAGCCTCTGCAGAGGAGAGTGGATTCGGCACGCATTTTTGTCGGATCTTGGATTGTTTATAGCCAGAAAATGAACATTACGTCATTAATTACGCAATGTAAACAGAGCGATGTACGTCATCTAAGCAGAATATTACTATACGGCTCCAGCCAATTTTTATCCTACGTTTTCAAGAAAATTGAGGAACTTTACAGAATCTACATGGAAACAGCGAATCTCGCACAGTGAAAACAAACATACTCGGGTTTATTTAAATACCAGTATTACCGAAGAGTCAAGTTGTGTAAGTTTGTGAATTATCTTTACGTTTTGGTGTTTTTGCTTGAATGAAAAAAGTATCGTTAATTTGGCGCAAAGATGTGTACGGTAAGAACAAAGTATGTTTTATTTGAAAATACGCTCACCTCGCATGAACCTGTGCATATTCATGGTGAGGCCTACACTAAAGATACTGAGCAATTTCGAACAGGGTCAATGATCCACGATTCGAAAAGTACCTTTGGGTATTTTTCCTGCCAAATATCTTGCCAAAAGTCTTGCCAAAAATCTAGCCAAAAATGTTGCACACAAAGCTATCAGAAATTTGACACAAATACCACCAAAATGACAACCGATACACAGACAAACTTATTACAAAAAACAAACTGTACTGAGCACATGGCCAGCAGAAACGATGTGGTGCGGGTGCCACTAAAAAAGGTTTCGAAATTTGTGAATAAGAACAACGTGCAAAGTAATGTGCCAAGAGATGAAAATACTGCAGGTAATTACAGTTTTTACAACAATATTTCTAAAAGTAGTATGAATAAAGTCAATAAAGAAACACCTCAGTCAAAGATCATGAAGGTAATGTCTGTAAAGAAGCTCCCTGTGCGATCACGACATACATTGTTCAATATAGCCTGCTCTCAACAACATATAAATGACACAACTCAACTCAACACTGGCTGTCGATTGTGTCACCGTGACCGTGAACCCAGTAGGATTCAAGTGAAATGGTTAACTCGAAAGCTTGGCAAAAGTAGGTTGTTGAGAAAAGATCTGAAACACACAATCAAAAAGTCTGTACCCAGATCTTCGCAACTTCATTATATAGTAAGAAATGTTCATAGACATAGTCAAAATTCTTGGATAAAGTGCATCCCTGATATTCACTGCCCCGGAAAGGCTAAGAAAACAAATAGGACTAAATGTTTAGCAAAACATTTAAAATTTAACATTCCTGAAGGTATTCTTGCAGATATATTTTATTTATCTGACTTCACTAGTGATTTACATACACAACAGGTATATAAAAATGTCAACCATATGAAGAATGTCTGTCAGTCAGCATTATCTACTGATATTGAGACAAATCCAGGACCTGTGTTCTATATCAATCCAAACAAGACAATCAGTGCACCATATAGTCAAGGGAATCAGATTATATTTGGAGAAACAGCAGGACAGCAGTGTTTAGCAATGTGCTTATGTGCTCTTATATACAACAAGAGACACAACATTGGGTCACCTCAAGACCTGGTTCAAATAATGGATATTGGTAATGAACTATATTCAAATTTGTCGTGTTTGGCAAGACAATCAATTTTATTATTTACAGAACTGCCTTCACAATTAACAGTATTTGATACAGATTATCATCTTGAGTACAGTGAGAGCTATAGTGGAAGGGTAATCGGAGATAGTTTTATTGAAGGATTTCAGTATTGTGTGCCATTTCATGAAGCATTTGACCTGCTCCTGGTTGAAAACTATTCTGCATTTATATTAATAATTGACTGCAATGCTGTTTGTATATTTTCCACCAATGATAGCAAATATAACATTTTTGACTCACATTCAAAGGATATCTATGGTCGAAGTCATCCACAAGGCACTTGTGTGTTGTTAGAAGCAGCAACTATTAACCATGTAATTTTGCATTTCCAGTCCCTATACAGTGAAAATAGTCAGTTTGAGCTGAGAGCTGTTAATATTGAAGAACTACAAAGCACTACTGACCAAAACTTAAACAACAATATTGGAAATACTTACCTATCAGGTAATGCCTCACAAGAAATTAAAACTACTGATGCTTTCTGCTTGTGTAGACAATGCTGTGCAATTTCATTATATTCAATTTGTTATTCTGTTATTAAACCTTGTAATTACTGGGATTCAAATACAATATCTGCAGTTGTTTACTTTGGCACTAATTTGTATAATAATACTGATATAAATACTTGGTCTTCAAGTGATCTACCTCAAAAAATTAAAATTTGTGGAACTGATGTGCACATACAATTGCAAGCTAATTACCAAGGAGTAGTTAATGACATTGCAGAAAGCAAATTAAACATTGCAAGTGTGATATGTCATTGTGATGAAAACACTGGTTTTTTAATTTGGCTTGGGGGTTATTGTATTTCTTGTATCTTCCATGCAACATTGAAGAGAAAGTCGTACTCAATATTAGCATATGATGAAGATCCTAGCCCACCTACTATTTACTTTGGCACTAATTTGTATAATAATACTGATATAAATACTTGGTCTTCAAGTGATCTACCTCAAAAAATTAAAATTTGTGGAACTGATGTGCACATACAATTGCAAGCTAATTACCAAGGAGTAGTTAATGACATTGCAGAAAGCAAATTAAACATTGCAAGTGTGATATGTCATTGTGATGAAAACACTGGTTTTTTAATTTGGCTTGGGGGTTATTGTATTTCTTGTATCTTCCATGCAACATTGAAGAGAAAGTCGTACTCAATATTAGCATATGATGAAGATCCTAGCCCACCTACTACACATTATATCAAGAACATTGAAGACAAACACACTTTAGTTGAGGCTATCTTTAACTTAGCAAACACCAAAGTCAAGGACGAAATTGTAAATTATGAAATTCAATTTCTGTCTTGTTCTTCTAAATTGAGTAACTGTGAAAGAAAAAAGATTATGAAAAAACACAGACAAAATTATATTAATGTCTTTAATGAGATCATTGAACCAGCTTTACAGAAACAAAAGCTAGAAAAAAGACAAATGAAGTACAAAGCTTTAGATCCGGCGAAAAAAGAGAAAGTGCTTAATGAACAGTTGAACTATAAAAGGACAATGGGAGAAGAACAAAAACAGAAACTGTTAGAGAATCAGAGAGAAAAATACAAAGCTTTAGATCAATCAAAGAAAGAGGAATTGCTTAAAAAAATTTGCGTTATAAGAAAACAATGGGAGAAGATCAAAAACAGAAACTGTTAGAGAATAAGAGAATGAGATATCAAGCAATGGATATAACAAAGAAGAGGGACTTGAATGCTACAAGTTCTAGTAAAATCATGGAAAATCGCACTTCATTGGAACCAAAACAAAAAAAAGACTTGCTGAATAGAGAAAAGGAAAAATGAGTGGAAAGGAAATCCAAGCTTAACAACATTTTAAGAAACAAATTAAATCTGGCCCATGTTATGTCTGCTGTGTGTGTAACCGAACATTATATAAAAAGTCTGTAATTACCGTAGAAAAACATAAATATCCTTGTCAGGATTACTTTGTGTTTCAATGCTCTTTCGATGGCAATCATTATATCTGCAAAACTTGCCATGCTAAATTACTTAAAGGTCAACAGCCTTGCCAAGCTGTGGTAAACAATTTATTTGTTGATGAAACCCCTGCTGAACTTGCTGCATTAGAGAAACTTGAACAAATTCTTGTTGCCCAGAGAATAGTCTTTGAAAAAATTGTGATAATGCCGAAAGGACAGCAACGAAAAATTAAAGGTGCAATATGTAATGTACCAGTTGAATGTAGTCAAACATGTAATGTTCTTCCCAGACCACCTGACAGATCTGGCATAATTTTACTTAAATTAAAAAGGAAACTTCAGTTTAGAGGTCATGTTTACTTTCAAGCAGTTCGCCCTCAGTTTGTAATTAGTGCATTAAACTGGCTTATAGCAAACAATCCATTATATAGAAACATTGAAATTCAATGTGGCAACATTAGCCCAGAGTTGACTAATTTGAACTCTTTTGTTACAGATCAAGAAAATGTAGACGAGCATTTGCAAACTAATGTAAATAGAGAGCAGCTTGATCAAGATGCTGAAGAACAAGATGATCCATTAAATGAATACCGTTCACCTGCAAGTGAAACTTGTCTTCAGTCGATTTTGCCAAATTATCCTGTTAATCTGGAGAATACTGACAGTAATAATTCAACTGGAAGAGAAGTTTTCAACATTGCACCTGGTGAAGGTAAACACCCTGTATCAATAATGACTGATAAACTTTGTGAGGAACTTTCATTTCCAGTTCTCTTTCCGAAGGGGAGATTTGGATACACTGCTGAACGAGGTATAAAATTATCTCCAATAAAATATTTCAATGCTAGGCTATTGCATCATAGTGGAAAATTTGCAACCAATCCAGAGTATCGTTTTTTTGCACAGTTTATCATGGAGCAGAAAAAGATCTCTGATAGTATAAATATCGCTCTTAAAAAAGTACATGGCCAATCAGTCACAGCATCACAAGTAAAATCAAACAGTCAAGCTTTTCAAAATCTTCTTTTGCAAGATCAAGCATATTTGTTTTTACGACAAATTCCTGGCTCACCTCCTTACTGCCAAAAATTTATGTATGAGGTGGTAGCAATGGTTAAACAGCTGGGAATACCAACATGGTTTATGATGCTTTGATGTGCAGATTTAAGATGGC
Organism: Paramuricea clavata; assembly: GCA_902702795.2. NCBI lineage: Eukaryota > Metazoa > Cnidaria > Anthozoa > Malacalcyonacea > Plexauridae > Paramuricea > Paramuricea clavata. The sequence continues at coordinate 29,360 of CACRXK020004969.1, forward strand.
CTGAGCTATTTCAGATTATTGCAAGGACAAAAGGCAACAACATGACAGATGAAGAAGTGGACGCTCTGTCCTATCATGAGCGATGCTCAATGTTAAATTTAAATCCTGTTATTGTAGCTAAACATTTTCAATACCGAGTTGAAACATTTTTCAGCCAGGTTTTGCTCACAAATGCAAACCCAATTGGTAAGATAGTATATTATGTACTCCGTATTGAATTTCAAATGAGAGGTTCACCACATTTACATGCCTTAATATGGACATCTGATTGCCCAAAATTAACAAACGATACAAAAGATGCATACATAGATTACATTGACCAACAC
>CACRXK020004970.1:0-29685 GCA_902702795.2 Paramuricea clavata
ATGATTTAGCCCCCCCACTCTCTAATACGCTCCGCGGGCCCTGACATGAAGCTAATGTGCAGTTACTTCAAAGTTCAAATAATAGTGTTTTAAAAAAAAATGTAGGGGCTGCCAGTGTTTTTTACTTCTCGACTGAACCGTGTTTTCAAAATAAATAAAAAATTGGCTCCAACGATTTTTTTAAACTCACATATTCTATGCATTTATGATTGATGTACAGCGTGCAAAGTTTAATTTGTTTACATTTTAACTCTTAAATCGCTACAGTAATATTTATATTTCACTTGTAGCTTCGACTTTCCACAAGTCGAAGATTTTGAGCAATAGCTACTAATTAAACGTTAAAACGTAAAAGAATAATAAACAAAAGTTAAATAATGGTTAACAACATACGTACTTTTTCGTTTCAACTACGTACGATTTATATAAAGAATACTGGTATCGATTTTTTAAGATACGCACCCCAAAAACTATTTCGCCTGCCTGTGTCAAAAACCACGAATTTTCCACGCGCACGACGCGAGAATGACGTCTGACTAAATCAACTTCAAATTCTACTAAACCTGTAGGAAGCCACCTTAATTAAGGCCCATTATTTCCTCAGTTTGCAAGATATGATCACGAAATTCGCACACAACATTGCCTCAATAGACCTTATTCATAAATCGTGATCGAGGCCTCGTATCCTAGGATACGGGAAGAAAAAACGCTGCAAAATTGACAAAATGTTTTGTTGCTGTCGGTGATTAGCCTGCGTAGCGGCTATCAGAGAGCCGCTACGCAGGCTAAGGGTGGTAGCACATAACCACGTGATCAGTTTTGTTATGTTTGGTAACACGAAGCATATAGCATGCCGCCGTTTTAAGTGTGCAGAAAAGTGTGCAAAAAATCATTGAATCCATTGATATCAAATTTGTGTTGTAATACGAAAATTAATAGGAAGAGACGAAGTTCATTCCGTTCATTATTAGATGTTAGATGCAAGTTAGATGCAAAAATTTGTATAAACGAGGACAAAGTACTGAGCTGTATCGGGGATCATCAATGAACATGCATTTGTCTTCACCATATTAGCTAATATCATGGATCTTGACATGGATTTGGTGGAAAGATGAAAGCTTGACTATACACGACAAATTCGGTGAACATGGCAAGTGTTTGTGAATGCGAACAAGATCGTGTACTTTGATGCAATTCAGCTCTCCATTCAGTTGGGCAAAGCGGTGAATAGAAGGTGAATGTCATGACTCGGCAATACAAACGTTTATGTTATGTATATCATTTTTACTTGTACAGTGTGTATCAAAATAATTCGAATCCAAATTTGACAGACTGCTGTTTATAAAATACTAAAGTAAACCATATAATTTTTATATGGCAATAAAGAATAGCCTATTATAGGTTTCCGATTATATCGTTCTTATATCAATAAGATCAAAAATGACCAAGAAATCGTGTGTTAAAACTGGTTGCTCGAAATCAAATTTTTCCGCCAATGGGAATTCGAAGTGAGACGTACAAACAAAAGATAATGCAAATTTAATTAATCAACAAACTGTTATGTAGCAAAATTTACATAAATTCATGTTCATTTAAAGAGATTTAAGCTCCTATGCTTTCAACATGTTGAACGAGAAGAAATTCGCGTTAAATTTGCATTTTAGTTTTCAGTGATGATTAGCATTTCAAAGCCTTGTGGGACTAACTTTGAAAGAAAAAATGTCCAATTCCCATCGGCGGAAAATTGTTATTTTTATGAACTTTTTTTGTCAAAGCAATACTCCTTCATTTTCCGACTAAATGACGCGTACGGTATGTCATTTGAAAGATAAATAAATTAACTTAACAATGGTGTAAAAACCAACCGAATTTGTCAAATATATTTTGCGTTATTACATGCCAAATTTGGATTCGAATTATTTTGATACACACTGTATATCATTGAACAAAATTGTTCGAAAGCTCAACTCAACAACCAATGAGTAAGATGTGGATATGGTCCAGAAAACGCTTTTTCAGCTATTTAAGTCATGTCCGCGTTTTATCCAAAACGATAAAAGGCAGATATGGTTAAGAAAACTTTTTCAGCCCTTTTTAAGCAATGTCAGTGTTTCATCCAAAAGGATAAATCGCGGATATGGTCCATGCAGTAAACTTTTTCAGCCATTTTTATGTCATATCCACGTTTTATTTTTAAATATATAAAGAATATTGAATATTGTCCTAGAATAGTAGAATTTGAACAAATAAAAATCAACGACTCTTCGCTTAAATGCTCACTGCGAGATCTAAAATTACAATTTCGTGTTAATAATCATGGCAGGCGGAAATAAGCTGCTCGTTAATATTTCGGAACAGTTACCGCTGCGAAAACATCAGGTTTCACAAACAACTAGTGAATTTCTTGCCTGATTACAATTACACTCACACTCAACCTCAGCACTACCGAGAGTAAAATCTTTCTTTTTTGTACCGACTGCCTATGGGATGTGCCGTAAAAAATATAAAAAGCAAAATGCTTTTTTGGTACTTTGCATGAAGTACCCAAGGCCACTGGCCAAATGTTTTCTGGGCTATATCCGCTAGATAAAACGTGGTTATGACTTAAAAGGGCTGGAAAAGATGCACAAATAATATTGAAGTGGCGACAACAAACATATTCACGCAATTACTTCCCATATTAAGTAACCCGCTGACTCATTGATATGACACTGTTATTTAGTCAAGTTCTGTTCTGTCGCTCTAAAAAATGGTTTCAAATACATTTGGCAGCGTTCTTCTGGTAATACTTGCTTTGGACCTCAGCGCTTTTGCATTCAATTCGGTGCAAGGCAGTCATGAACATGATCATCATGGCACTGAATTTTATGTTTACTCGAACAGGAAAGGCTGTATGGCAGTCCAAAGTCAGCCACTTTGTCCATCGAGTCAATTAAACGAATGGGACGCCACGAATTATATTGAATATATCAGAGACATGCAAGGCATATTGGATGAGGTTGAAGCCAGCAACACGAACAATTCGGAGTGCATTACAGCTTTTAAAGCAGCTTATTGTTCAAAATTAACCCCGAAGTGTTTTGAGGAGGGCAGTAAAGATTTCGGAAATGGAAATTCGGCATGTTGGAAGGCGAATACAACGTGTGACAACGTAGTGGTACTTAATTTTGAAGAGTTTTGTCAGTCGATTCCTAAAGGTAAACAGTCCCTCGACGAATGTATTTTACCTTCCAGTCGTATTGAAGGAAGCTGCCCACAGCCTGAGTACCAGGTAAGAATCATTCAAAAGCACACAACTTGCTTAGTTTAGTCAAGTATTGGTTCTCGGTTACGAATCTCAGCGGTGCATGGATTGGAATAATTGTGACTCGATTAGCCATTATGTCGCAACCAAGGAAAACAACAAAGGGGTTGTGGTATTCACCGAATCCGTGTAAACTTATGATAATTATTATTACTCCGATCGATGTCCAAGCAGATTTTGACCCTCTCAAAATGGACCTCCCGGTGCCAACCTCTGCAAAATATCTGACCAAGCCTGACGGGTCAGAAAATTCGCGCGTGCAGGCGCGAAGTATAGGTCGCTTAGGCCCGGTTTAGACGGCGAACTTTTCATGCGCCGAATCTAATGCAAAGATTAAGTGCGACGCTGGAGCGGCGTCTAAATCAATTAAGTTCGGCAGATTTTGATTAAGTTCGACACGAGTCGAAGATGCGACAAGACAAGTTGTATATGCGACACAGGTTCGACATTGATTTAGACGCCGTGCTTTTCATGCGCCGAACCTAATGCATACTTAATTTTTTAACATTACAATATGATTATCATATATTTGCATTGTAAATATGTCCAATATAGTGTCCTCGCAATTTGGTACGGCACAATTAAGTTCGACGTCTAAATCAGTTTCCAATATTTTGCCGTATCTACGGCAATTAGATTCGGCGCATGAAAACTAAACCGGGCCTTACTAAAGGGTTGGGATAAAACGCGGAACCGGAATGCGAATTCCGGAAGCAGATTCCGGAAGCGGATTCCGCATTTGAGGATAAAACGCGGATTCCGCAAATGAGGATAAAATGTGGAATTGCATAAAAAAAGGACGAGAAGCAGAATAGCGTATAAAAAACTTACATTATTACTTTTTAAGGTCACAACCACTAAAACACGATTGGCCAAAGTTACGTAGTTACTCTAGGCCTAACTGTTGAAGTCTTACATGCATGCATTAGTGTTTTTTTTTGGGGGGGGGAGACTGTGACGTTTTTTGGACTATTTCTCAAAATTATGGATGGAGGTGGAAAATCGTATTTATCAAGAGCGTCTTAATTTTTATCTGAGTTTCTTTGTTTATACAATGCTAGTAATATTCGGGCTTTGATGGCGCATGCGTCAGAGCAAGCGCCTTTCATGCAACTCTGAGATCGTGGGTTCGATTCTTGTTACAAACTCATGTGAAAAAAATGTGTCAACACTGCGCCGATAGTCGTGGGTTTTCTCCGGGTACTCCAGTTTCCTCTCACAGGGCAGTTGGCAGGGTGGGTTAGTCTGAACATAATCATGGACTTAAAGCTTCTAAAGAACTAATCACATTTAATTAATTCATTAATAATCAACCTAATGATTGTTATCATATTTCTTCATATAAATACTGCTTTTGATGTATAACCTAGCTAGTTTATCCTGATGATGACTGAAATATACTCGAAACGTAGATTAATAAATATGTTATCGATTTTTGGAGTTTCACTTGTTTTGTATTTTTTATAGTTAGAAGAGTAATATCTCAATTCTTCTTATGAATAGTCTAGGCTAAGTAAATAACATAAGAAATCGTAATGCCTGTATGTAATGCGAAACATGCACAACACATTCAGAAATATGACACTTTTCCGCCGCCGAATAAAATTTCGCCATAAATCATCACAATTTCCATAGATTTGTATTAAAATGCCACGAAAAGAAAACGCGTACGAGTACAAATTAAAGAACTATTGTGCGCGTAATGCACAATACATGAAGAGAAAGACAAACTGAATTTATAAGTGACTGTTGCCGGCAGCGCAGGCGGTTAAACTACGGATATAAACTCGACTGATAGCGCATGTATTTATTTATTTACACAAAAATAAACATTTTAATTATTGAATTTTCCGCGAGCGAAAAATATACTGTTGCTATTCAGTAGGAAACATATGAAGACTGACTGCATTTCTTTATTTTTATAAAAAATTGTACTGAATATTGGAATTTTTTGTCCAAGACCACCATAAGCGCACTTATTTTGGTTACTTGTAATTCGTCTAAATGCAGTTAAAAATATTTCAAATCGTCATCACTAAGTTTCAATTTACAAACACTTTTAAAAATTTCAAAGCTGATTGTGTGGTCGTTAGGGATGGGCCGCAAATTACACGACGTTCGCTAAATACTGCCGAGTCAGTCGAAACTATTTTTAAGTTCCTCACAATCGGTTACCAATAGACGTATCGTTAAATATTTCTAATGTGGATATTGCTAAATGTGGACATTGCTAATATTTTTAATAACGGCCAATGCACGAACTCATTGTTGCTGCTTACTAAATGATGAGAAATTGAAAGTAAAAATCGAAACGATTTTTGGTAATTATAAAAATGCATCTATATAGCATCACCTTTGAAACTGGATTCTATTTATCAGTCACGGATGTTGAAAAGCAACATCTGTGAGTCTTTGTGGTCACTTGTGTGTGGGACAGTTTGCGCGTACTGTTTGCCTGTGAATCGGGCCTTTCAAAACCGGAAGTCAGGCTGGAACACGTGATTGTTGTTTTAATTTGGCAAAAGATTGAAAAGAAGCACGAGAGATGGCAAAATTCGCACGGTGCCTGTGTGCAAAAACAACTGCAAACTGCTCTAATTCTTTCTGTCACTTTTATTTTTTGATCTCATCCGTGAATCGGCCTCAAGGAAATTTGATATATCACTAAGAGCGCTTTTCGATTGACTTTTTCCATTCGTAGATTTTAGATTCAAGCTTTATTATCGCTGAACGCTAGCGTCCACAACCAGTGTTATAGTGTCAATTCAGTTAATCAATTGTAGAATTTGAACATTTATGTATATTAAATATTATCCAACAAAATGACTTTATAAATGCACGTGTTCTCTGTTGAGTAATGCGAAATTTATGAGCCAAAGTCATTCATGCGCTTCGTTTGCGCATGGGCAGTTCTACAATAGTCAGATATTTCGCAAGTCAGAAATTTCGCGTTACACATGTCCAAATCCGCTAGCGAATATGGACTGGAGAATTTATATCCGCTAGCCAATATGGGCCTATGGGAGTCTTTATTTGTTAGCAGGTTTGAACTCCACTCGCGAATTTGGACCCCTCGCGTATTTTATCATTGTATCGTATTATATTTTTAATATTGTATCAATATATTATATATTTAATATCGTTAAATTTTTGGGCAATGCTGGTTATTTTGACCTCGAGAATATATATATTATCTATACGATTTCATCATAGATAGTCCGTGACCGGACATTTGGCCGACAGACATTTTAGACCGACAGACGTTTGACCGACAGGACCTTTCACCGGCAGACATTTAGCCGACAGGACATTTGGCCGACAAGACATTTAGCCGACAAGACATTTGGCCGACAAGACATTAGGCCGACAGGACAATTCACCGACAAGATTTTTTATTTCAAGTTTATTTTCCAAAATAATGCTCACGGGTAATGATGACTCATTAGATGACTCATACAAATTAATCAGACTATTAGTCAAATGAACTCGTCGGCCTGGTGTCCTGTCGGCCAAATGTTCTGTCGGCTAAATGTCTTGTCGGCCAAATGTCCTGTCTTCTAAATGTCTGTCGGTGAAAGGTCCTGTCGGTCAAACGTCTGTCGGTCTAGTGTCTGTCGGCCAAATTGGTCTGTTGGCCAAACATCCGCGCACCTAGATAGTCCACAACTACTCGTAGAATTAATTCCCATGTAGGATATGTAGCGTAGGGATCCGAAACCGCTATCAAGGCATTTTTTAACTATATAACTACTGGGGAATTTACTCCAGTAGGCTCTTTGCTTGCCCCAGTAGTGACTGGAAGCAACATTTTCAGATGAGCTGGGCCCTTTTGATCATTAATAAAAAGTCAACCTTGTTGAAAAAGCTGCATCTGCCTGCCTTCTCATATCTTCTCACATTCCATCTTTAAAAATCAGCACAGCATGGTCTTTAGGGATAGACCATTAGATTTTTGAGGAGGGTGGGAGAGATGTGCAGGATATTTTTTTTCTTCGAATAATATATGAGTTGGGAAGTTGGTCGGAGGATTTTACCTGAAATTTGAACTTCAGTGTGAGAACTTTAACACTCCCCTCCCCTCCCAGACACACCCCGGTCGCAACGTCCCTGCTTCTATGTTACAAGGTGCTCACAAAATCAATGCCTATAAATACCAATCTCAATAACCACAAACCTATATGTTCATGGGCGTAACATCAGTGGTTTAATTATCCCTTCCCTACACGGTAAATTTCAGGGAGCTAATTTAACTCCAGTGGTACCGGTATTATTCTGAACCTAATTTTACTCCACATTTGGAAATAATTGAGATACAGTATAACTCCACCGGAGTTAAATTAACTCCTCGAAATTAACCGTGTAGCTTTGCTTTTCGCCGGTGTATAAAATAGCCGTGCGGGATTAGTACCCTTGCCGTGGGCTTATGATCTGGTTCTGCTTTATAATTCTGTTTTTAAAGAGATGTGCTTTGTGTTGATTAAAAGGGTGTTGTTATAAAATGGTTGCTGTTTTAATAAATAATTCCACTTCTTGTCCAAGAAAGTATAAAATAAAGTAGCAACAAATTCTTGCCAACAATTTTCACTATATATTATCTGTAGAATATAAACATGAAGATAGTATAAAGGTGTGATATGACTTGTTTTCGTGTTTTTGATTAATTTAAACAGGTATCCCTATATTTTATATGAAGTCTTGTTAGTTCATTTCAGATTTTATATAAAATCCTACAATCGTCGTATGAAAAACATCTAAAATATCACGTATAGTTCTAAAACCATAGCGCTTTTGCACGATTTTTTTCTGTAGTTTTCTTGTGCAAGATATGTTTTTCCTTGGTTAAAGTTCTGCTCGAATTTTTTTTTGGTATTTGCCCAACCTCCCCCTCAAAAATCTAATGGTCCATCCCTTACTGATGGTGATTGCTTGATAGTATACTTCAAAATAAGGTTTTCGTTTTTCATATATAACGTAGAAAAAACTATCCTAACGCAAAACTAAACCCTAATACCAACCCTAACCTGACCCTAACATATTTTAAAAATTGATATAAAAATGGAAACCTTATTTTGAAGTATACTATTATATCTAGAGATTGCCTTTTACTGATGTACGCGTAACTGTGTGAGGAAAAGGCCCTCATTGAGACTTTGCCCCAGTAGTTGCAATTTCTTAACAAATCCGCTTTGACAACGGCTTAAAAATGGGAATTTTCTGTTTTCTTCGTTCCTTAGCGCACGAAAGTGACGTGTCCTGTGTTCAGGGTACAAATAACATGAGTCATTGTTGTCAGGGTACATGTGTGTAGGCCTACTAACTTATTTAGCTACATTTGTGGACATAACTTGTTAATAAAATTAATTTTAATTTACCTTACGAGTTTATTAAAATAGATCAAAATTTTAGCTACATACATGTTTGTTTACACAATAGCTTCACTTTCATTCGTCGAATCGTATCAAAATACATATTTCATTCACAATCATTGCACCGAAGATATAATAATAGAAACAAGAAATTTGCGTGCCAGAGTTTTTAGAATTTTGTCGATAAGTCTAGTTATTGGTTTAATAACGTGGATTTCGGTTACAAGTAGTAGCGTATCGCGCAAAAGAAACCAGTTGCTTTATATCAGGCGCTTAAGAGAAAACAATTTTCCTATTTTAACTTTTTAAAACTCTTTTTCGACCAGTCATGTCATAATTATCGTATGCCGCAGCTGATTAATGACACATTGTCGGGTCATGCATATGCATGATCATATCTTCGGTTCAGTAGCAGTGCACGCCATGGAGGCAAAGATACCACCATTCGATTCAGTGAAATAATATGCTATATCTCATAAATTCCTAACGATAGTTTTAGTCAATATCTCGTCAAGAGAGATCCGATGTTATCCAATTTCTCAATTTTCTCGATAAAATATAAAGTAGACATAGCTTTCGCTGAACGTATAGATTCGGCTCCTTCGGACGTTTCTTCTATACATAATAGTCGTGTTCGAATCGCTATCCAAAAGTGTTATTTTCGAGCTTGCACATGGCGAGAAATTTTTGGACATGAAGGGGGGGGAGGGGTGTATGTAACTCCGCTCAGTGCAATATCTGTATACTTGTATATAATTCCTTTATTTATTTCCAACATCCTCAGATGCCATCAGATTATCTTCGTCAATATGAAAGAATGTCTACATCTTTGAAAAAGCATCGATATTTTGAACACATAGAAACAGCACGCCATCTAAATAGCACGAATGCGTCCCTAAATGGAACTCTGGTCTTTTCAAGACGTTGTGTATCTATTCTGAAAGACATAGATTGCGCGCCTGTCTACTGTTCAGCGGATAAAGAACGAATATTGATTAAATATAGCTGGGAAACATGCAAAAGAGCTGTGGATAGCTGGTGAGTTAGCTAAAGTAGTGAATTCATTCGAAATATAAAGTAGTGAATTCATTTTGTTTATACAGGATGGATCGATATTTACGTATGCGAAAACGATATTTGATTTTCCATTTTTCCGCCTTTTGTTCTGAGTTAAGTGAGCCAATTTCGGCCTTGACGCGAATAGACCTTTCCGATATACGTCACAGCTACATTGTTTTCAACTTAAGACCCTCTTAAATGGAATGGATTTCAAGTTTTTTTCTAACCGGCTATGCGCAAAGAAGCAGAGCATACTTCTTCAACACTTGCATGAAAAAGATTTTTGAGCAATAAATGTGAGACTAAGCGATTGCACGAAAACGAGGCTAACGGGCCATGGCCCCTTTGGGCCCCTAAACCTCGGATGTTCGGCTTCTTTGCACATAGTCAGTGAGGAAAAAAACTTGAACTCCATTCCATTTAAGCGTGATTTAAGGCGGTCCTAAGTTGAAAACAATCTATTTATGACGTAATTACCGGAAAGTTCTATTCGAAATACATAGATTAAGTGAATTGAGTTTATTACCCCATTACTTGTACCATCAGAGTGTAGGTTTATCAAGTTTTGGTTAGTTTTTAAGTTTGATACTTGCCTTCACTCCTATGTTTATTTTAGCTCGAAATCCAGAGAGGTCCGTATATTGGTTAAATTTCTGATTATTTTATCTCATTTCCTAACATAGTCTGGTTCATGTAACCAGGAAGTCCTCGTCAAACCAACCAGACGATAGCAGGTAAAAGGTTAAAATTATCAGGAAATTTAACCAGGAATACTAAGTTAACCCAAATCGGGCTATTTCTATATTGGTTAATCAGCAAAATTTTAACAAGAATGTCTTGCATGAGAGTGAATTATATATTGTGTGTAATGCGGATCTCCTGTAGTCTGCTGATTCTCTCTTTTATTTATATGGACTTAGAGTTAAAAATATCTTTTTGATTAAAACACATTCGAATCCCGCTGCAGTAAAAAAACTGTACTTTAAAACAGTGGGTTACGAACCTCCTGCCTGAAATTTGGGCGATTAAGTATCCAACATACAAGAACCACTTTAGGCTTTCAAATGGTGATGGCTTTCGGATAAAAAAACCTTCAGAATGCATTCAGGAACATAGTTGATTTACCAAATGCAAAAACATAATCTGTTGTTTGTTGGTACTCAGTGACTATACATTCTATCAAATTCAAAGGCTCTGAAACAGCAATTATTAATGTACTTCGGGAAACAGCTAAATCAGGAAGAATCGTATTTGCATGCATGACTATGGAAATAAGAACCAGCTAAGAACCAATTCAGCCTGACATTAAAAAATAGTGATTCTTTCATGCGCGTTGGTATTGTATCTCGACCTCGACTGCGTCGAATCTCGCTTCGCCCTAAAAGTCAATCCCTTTGAATCTCGTAAAACATTAATTTTATAATAATTCACTATATTGTCTTTCCGACTCCTGATATATCGAATACTTGGTTAGGTTGAACTTCGCTCACCAGGGGCGGCGGAACAGGGGGGGCTAGGGGGGCTAAAGCCCCCCCCCAGAAGTAAAAGTGGGGGGGCTTAGCCCCCCCAGAAAATTTGAATTTTTTAAAAAAATTTTGATAATTAGGGAAAAATTTAGGTTATTTTTTGAAAATTTAGGTATAAGGGGACAAATTTGCAATATTTTGTTTAAAAAAAGTGTATTTCCGAAAAATTTTTTTGATATAAGTCCGAAAAATTTTTTTTCGTCTTTTTTTTTATATATTGTACCCCTAAAGTGGTACACTGACCAAAATTTTTTTTGGCGACGGGGGGGAGGGGGGGGGAGGTCGCCGAAAAAATTTAGCCCCCCCCAGAACAAAATCTGTTTCGCCGCCGCTGTCGCTCACAACAGGAAATTAGTACATGCACGATAGTTCGTAACAAGAAATAATTCAGTTAAGTTTACTTACAAGTGGGGCAAATTTTCTACCTGTATACACCACGTATAAACTTCCAATTTAATGGCGTCCAATTTAAATTCCAAAAGTGTCAACAAAAGCATGGCCATTCATTCATTCATTCGAGATAAGTGAAACAAACAAGGAAATACGAAAATTGGGTAGACCAGACCAGTATACTTCAATCGTATAATTGCTCTAACATTTAAAGTTTATAAAGGAGTGTGAATGAAATTTAAAATATTTTGTTTGAACTGGAATGTATTGAACGTTTGGAGCAAAATCTATTACCAAACTTTAGGCGCAAAATATAAGATGAAACACCTTCCGAATATTAACATCTTGTAAACTCAAGATGTGATGATGAAACCTTCTAACATCTCCTTTGTTTGAATAGATTTAATACACAAAAAGTTAACTGTAGACTGTCTTTTGAACATGGCAAAGTGCACTTTTTAGATTTAGAGATTCTAGATTTTTTGCATTGATGCATGCATGTGCTTCGTAAGACCACGCGCACTGGTCAGTACACACATTTCGGTAATTTAAACAGTTGGAACGTTCACTTTTCTACGGCGCAGTAAATATCTGCATGTATAGCAATTCTTCCTTTCTAAAAAATCGAATTTTACAATTGATAACTCGGAATGGTTTTCGCGCAAATATTCGTTCGCGTACGATCCGCAAGCTTAAACAAAGGTTTTCCGTTTATGAGAACGAAACCTCCGGTATATGAAATGGCACCACTACATGTAAGTACACATTGTGAATGGCGACTTCCGATTGGCCTTTCCCAATATTAGTTTGACACATTAACAATAATAGGCATAGAAACGTAGTTGCATTTATGAATGTTTTGACACAAAATCGTGATACGTTTCATTCCGGCCAGATGAAGAAGAATAAAAATACTTTAACCTGTTTACCTCACATCCGGTCAGTTCTAAACTATAATTGAAAATTTGGCTGATAATTTGAATCGGTGACTTTCATATTTCCGTGCCAAATAAAAATCTTTAATGTTGAGAAACGATTAATAACCAACGACTGAGTGACACAGAAGCTAGAAATGCGCTAATGAATTAGTAAAGTACCAAATTCAACCGAATGTATACTGAATTCAAATTAAAACACTCATTGACCATATTTAGTTGTCTTTCATTTTTTCGATTTTCGCTATTTCTTTTGTAGCTTTAACAAGGTCATAGACAATCTAGAAGATGATGTTGAAGGGAAGAAATACTTTGTGGAGAAAAAACAGTCGTACATGAATGTGTGTAAGTACTACACCAACTCGACGAAGACTGAGTTCCTAACTGGTACCGCATCATATATTTGTAAACCACGGCACCAATATTTTGTTTCCTTGGTGTTTGTAGTATTTACAAACATGATTGTCTAATCTAGATGATATTTCACGGGAATCGTCATACCGCACAAACTGCTGAATTGATTTAAAATAAAATATTGATTATATATATAGCACTTCATCACAATGGTTTTTAAATAAAAACATGGAAATTCAGTCGATAGGCAATGTTTCTACAGCAAGCTGTGAAACAAAGTGTTTAAGACTATAATGCATAACAGGAGAGATGCCTTGTTTGTAGTATGGAATATGTTTTGTAGAAATTTTAAAAAATACACTGAATTAATCATTCCAAAAATTTGAACTCAAAATTGTTTTGATGACACCGCACACAAGGTTCGGATTTCATTAATTTTAATGGGCGGATAAAATCGCATCATTTCCTTCTGAAATTAATTTCGACCAAGGTAATCACCGTCGTCTTACAGAATACTTCAAAAATAACAGTTTTACAAAGTATAAATATAGTACCATGTATTCTCGATGAGAGAATATATATATATATATATATATATATATATATATATATATATATATATATATATATATATATATGTATATATATATATTCTCGACGAGAAGAAAGTTCTTGACTACTTTTGTCTACTATGGCTCTTCATACTGAAGCTTTATTTCCCCTTAATTACGACATCTTAACAGACAGATACAACATCGAGATATCGACAATACAATACTGGGTCGAGATTGCTCTGGAGAATTCTTGTTAGAATGTTAGTGTTTGTAATCCAAGTGAGTATATATACATTTTAAGACATGATCAGAAACGACTGCTAGAAATGTAGAACAAGGTTTTCTGGTAGGATTTGAAACTACGGCCTTGCGATTCCAGTGCAGCACCTCAAGAATACTGTGTGGCATCGCGAAGTTGCACGTGAATTACGACATCAGCGTAAAATCCTTATAATACAGTTTCATTCCATCATTACATTCTTTATCAACCAAGGAATAATTTAATGGCGCTGCCCAACATTCTAAAGAAACAAGACAAAATAATTATAGAGCATAAAAAAATCGAATGAATCAGCGAAGGTTGTATGCAACGTCTTTAGATCACATTCTTGATCGGTAAATTTTGAAACATCAATATAATTTTATTGCCGATGCACTAATTGCAACTGACGAGCGTTTTCCATATATACATGTAACATAGATAAAAAATACTAAGTGCGAATATTTTTGAAATTGCACATTGTATAATTACTAGAGTGCAATTACAAACACAAGGGCAGAACTTGGAAACGAGTCAGGAAAAACAACATGGCAGCAGATAGTAGCAATGTAAATTTTTATAGTTCTGACAATTTTTTTCATATACCATCAATGGAAAATCGTATGTTAATATAACAAATAGAGTCATGGGGCAGATAGACAAGGTTTTTTTCTCAGGATTTTCTCTTGCGTCTGTTGCTAACACATGTACCCAATACTGCGGATTCAGGTAAACCGTGAAATGCGAATAGTTGTCGCGTTCGTTGTAACGGTTGCACGATGACGTTTCTAGGCAGATTTTCAGACGTTTCTAGGGCGTGGCCTCAACGTTTTGTTAAAAAGTAAACACGTTTCAACATTTCTGTCATTCTATTTTAGTTGCTTTCGTCAACATGTCTTTTGTTCAAATAAAAATAGAATTTGATTTATACTGTTCGAACAAACGTATAACGTCAATCTTTTTAAACGAAGATATAATTTTCATGAAATATGATGATTTTTAAGCCAGGATTTTGAATGACGTTCCACATTTTCGCGATCAAAAGTGGAATTACAACGTTTAAATTTTGAAAATAAACGTTGAAGCCACGCCTTAGAAACGTCTGAAAATCTGCCTAGAAACGTCATCGTGCAACTGTTTAAAGTAACGCGACAACTATTCGCATTTCGCGGTCTACCTGAATCCGCAGTAAATGTAGTTGAGACGGGGGAAGTATTATTTGAAGTCAATTTGAAGTGCCTTCTGCATGATCATTGTAACTTTCGCAAATAAAAGAAACAATAAACTAACACCTTGTATAAAATGAACAACATCATAAACTAATATTAAAACTAGTTATTTTAATTATAATCATAATATTATTTACTTTAATTTTAACAACTCCATGTAAAAATGTAAATGTACATGTGATCAACGTTCATACATTCGCCAAACAATTCGTGATTCTTCTTTGTTTCAACTTTGTCAGTGTTTGCTTTGAGCCCTTTCGTTGGCGATTTCATGATAATTTCATGAAAACTAATGTCCACACGTCCGAATTTAACTCAAACAACTTCATTTTCACTGCACTGAAACGTTTGGCGAGAAAATTGAGTTTCACAGCTCAGTTCAAGACTTTAAGATCGAGTTTTTGCAGCCGTCTTATGGCTATAAAAAATACCTCGGAAAAAAACCCTGATAACTGAATCAGGCCAAGTTGATGATGATTGTCCCGAGAAGTTGGTGTAGACGCAATGAAAATATTCATTGAACATTTTTGCAATATCGCGAGGCGTGGTTGCATGTAATCTAGTCTCCACAATGTTGGAATTTGTCCTTGAGACTGACTTAGGGATAGTTCCAGTGTTCGAGATTGATTCGTAGTTGTTTTAAACACTGACCCCGTCTTAATTGTTGGCGACTTCAACATTCATGTCGACTGTGATGATAACACTGATGCTGTTTAATTACTTGAGCTTGAGCTAAATGTCGGACTTGATCAACACGTACACACTCCAACTCATTGTAGTGGTCATACCCTTGATTTTATTGTCACCCGACAAACTCATCAGATCATCGTTTCGTTTCCTAGAGCTGACTGTTTGTTTTCTGCTCACATGCCAATATTCTGTCAACTACAACTGGACAGATTTCCTCGAATTAACTCAAAAGTTTCGTATCGCAATGTCGCGGCCATAAATTTGGATGCCTTGCAGAAGTATTTGTCTCTATCTTCTGCGAAAACATGGAATCATTTGATCTAAATGAGCTTGCAAACTGTTACAATAAAACATTGAACTCAATCTTAGATCAGTATGCACCGTTGAAAACGAAGACTGTCACAAAATGACCTATCGTCCCTTGGTTCAATGATCAAGTTAAGGCTGCTAAGCGGCATCGGAGGAAATCAGAAAACACAAAAAAGACGGACAAATTTGAATAGTGACTTAGCTGATTATAAAGTGCAGAAAAACCAGACAACATTTTTCATGAATTGTGCTCGGAAAGCGTTCTATACTGATTTTATTCCTCAAAACAGTACTAATCAAAGGAAACTGCTTCAAGCCGCTAAAATTCTCTATACACAAAGCCTGACGTGCTGGCTAATGATGTTGGGAAATTTTTTGTCCAGAAGATTTAGGCCATCCATGTTGAGTTTGATTCTTCTGCGCTTGAAACAGACCACTCGTCTGTCCAAGAATTTACTGAGCTGATGTCCCGATTTGATTCCTTTGACATCTTAAATGAAGAAAATGTCAAAGATTTGATATCTACAGATCAAGTAAAAAATCTTGCTCTCTGGACCCAATGCCCACTTCATTGATTTTAAAATGTCAAGATATTCTCCTTCCTGTGATTACCAGGATGATCAATTTATTATTACACTTTGGTGTTTTTGTGGTGAATGGAAGCAAGCATTAGTCCAGCCACAGCTTAAAAAATCAAAAACAGAAACGGTATTTCAGAATCTTCGCCCTATCAGTGATCTCACATTACATCTAAATTAACAGAATGTGCCGTCTTTAATCAGACAAATGATTACTTGTATTTTTACCAATTTTATCCAAAGGCACAATCGGCCTATCGCAAGTATCATAGTACGGAGACGGCATTACTGCGTTTTAAGCATGATATATCAGTGAACATGAACCGTCAGCATGTTCAGTGGCGTAGCTAGCCCGATAATTTAGTCCCGCTATGCAAATTCAAAATTATTATCATTATTCATTTCTTTAGAAATTGATTGTTTTCACAGTCAATGAACATGGAAATATTTGCATAGCTGGACTAAATAGTCGGGCTGGCTACGCTACTGAGCATGGTACCTTACTCGTAATTTTGGATCTGAGCGTTGCATTTGGCACTGTCGACCATCATATAATGCTCGAACTACTAAAATCCAGTTTTGGAATCCAAGACCAAGTGCTAAAATGATTTACCTCCTATCTTTCTAACCGTTTGAAATTCATCTCCGTAAATGGTGGTATATCTAATTAACCGTTTTGAAATCAAAAATGGCGTACCTCAAGGATCGTGTCTTGGCCCACTTCTGTTTGTTTTATACGTGTCCAAATTATTCCAGATTTTGGAAGGTCACTTATACGATGCCCATTCCAACCAGATTCAATGTCTGAACAACTGTCTGCGATTATTGTCATGGAAAATTGTATTGATGATATTAAAACATGGATGCTAAATGTTAAACTCAAACTTAACGACGCTAAGACACGAAAACAGCTCGAAAAGTCAATTTTGATTCTTTTGTCACAGCGTCTAGTGAAGCTAAAGATCTAAGATTTTGGCTTGATTCCCACATGAAATAAATATATTAATAGTCAAAGGATTACCAAAAATTTTAAACCTTGAACGATAAGCAAGTGACCAACACTTTATATTTACAAATATTAGTATAGGTAACAGCATGGTTTTGAGTGCAATTTGGATATAACATGCACGAATAAGTTTTTCAAGGACCTCAAAATAGCACGAGTCCGAAGGACGAGTGTTATTTGAGGTCTTTGAAAAACTCACGAGTGCATGTTTATTAATAATTTACATAATAATTTACATAATGCTTTTCGATTTAAAAATAAAGATAAAAGCCATATATTTTCCATGCGAAGGATCAACTTTTACTTTATTTAGTGCGGCGCCATGATTGTTTTGTTTTGAAGAAATCTATAACCGTTACTTCTTTAAACTAAACTGCTTTAAACTGATTCGTTGATTTTGTCATCACAATGTTTTTCTACCAATCAGATCAGTTTGTTACAGATTTTTGCACTGTTGTTACAGATTTTTGCACTGTTATTACTGATTTTTGTATTGTTGTTACAAATTTTTGCACTGTTGTTACAGATTTTTGCATAACCAATCTCAGACGAGTGATATTTTTATGTATATTATTAATACTGTAATAGAGTGAACATATGATGCTGTAAACTCAAGTCATGCCGCGATGGCAGCTCATCTCCAGCGCTAAATTTTTTTTTATAGCGGAAGAAACTAAGTTAATCTCAAATAACCCACACTAATAAAGCATTTTAATACTAGTATTATTTCTGTATTTTGTTTACACGGCATGTTCTCTGAGATTTATTAACAGTTTTTTTTTGTCTAGCCAATCACATCACTTCATGTGACTGCTAATTAGAACTAACCAATCACGTGCTCTGGCAACCAGGTTATTAATTATCAGAATTCATTCCTATAAATCAGCTGGAGAGTGGACGGCCGTTAATGTTATGCGTTCTGGTTGGTTGGTAATTAGTAAATCCAGAATGTTCGACTCTCTAGTGGGAACCAAACAAAGTTGGGACATGAAGTAGTCATCTAATTCATCACAAATGTTCTGATTCAATGATCCCTATTGCGATATAGTTAGAATCTGTCCAAGAAATATTCGTGAGGCTAAAGTCACCGGCGGTAAGGATCTTGTCGTAGACAGGAAATACGTTATCAGCAAAGGAACGTAAATCAGATATATCATTACTATCGGGAGGTCTGTAACAACATACAACAAGCCATTCCGTTCATAGAAACAGACATAATTTGATTGCAATTGATGAAAGTATCTTGTTTAATTGCAATAAGTACGCCTCCCCCAGATCATCCCTGTGACCTGTCAGTTCTGTGTCATACCCAATTGGTAAGATTTCACTATCAGATATATTGCTGTTGAACCAAGTTTCAGTCACGAACATTACATCTATCTATTGTGAGTAAACCAGCTCTTGGAACTTGATCAAATTGGAAATATGACGATTCTTTTACGTAAGGAAGGTCTTTTTCAAACTCCTTGCATTCATGTATATGCAAAACAAGCTAGAATGTTTTTTGTTCAGGATTCTGTTTAGGCGAACCGACGTCAATGTTAGTCATTGATGGTGCTGGATTGGGATGAATGCCTCCACACATCAACAAATACGAAGACAAAACAGTAGGATTGAAAGTTGTTTGGCAGTTTGAGTATAATAGTGAATTCTACGAGTCAAATATTTACTTTCAATAAAAACAACAAAGCGTTTCCGATTGTTTATGACATAATGCCATGCAATCCCTCATAGTTCCGTAAAAGTCCTTTGGCAACGGTTCTTTGCCAGAATCATCGATTATTGGACCCACTTGAGTAGTGATACCCCCCACTCTGGCAACGGAAGTAATTAGTATGCAAGTCTAATTGGGCAACGGAAGTAATTAGTATGGAAAATTTATGACGTCACTCGGGTAAGTCTGGGCCAAAGGTGACATGTAGCGCGACCAATTAACGCGGGCAGGCCTGGGCCAAATGTGGCAGGCAACGCGACCAATTAACGCGGGCAGGTTTGAGCCAACTGTGGCAGGCGATCAATTAGCATCGCAATACAGTAACATCACTATAATCGACAAATTACGGTGATGGCTTCCTTTGGTAAAAAGATCAGCAATACGTTTGTCTTTACTAGATTGTGCCATGAGATCGTCCAGTACGATCAAATTCCGTTGCGATACATCCAAGTAGTCTGTGTTATCAATGTCTTTTGGAATGCCTTTATTAAAGTCGATTTCAGGAATTGCCCTCAACATATCAAAATAGGAGGGTTGCCATTGACCATAACACCAGATAATACGTTGAGGAGCAGGACTTATGGTCGTCTGAGCATTCTCCAAGAGAGATTTTACACATACAGTTTTGCCACTTTGTGTACACCCAGCTACGATGCACGTAAAAGGATGCTGCATAACACTGGACCTATTGCCAATTACACTTAACCTTCTTTCATCTGTACTGGTGCTATGCATCTGTTTTTTGTGACGTGAACGGTTACCAGGTGTTGAAAACGGTCTTCCACAGACTTCGCAGGCATAAGACATGTTTACAGGTTCACAATCAAATGTAAAATGAATTCGAAGTTTGTGTACCGTTACATAAATAGTATTATGTGGTCAAACCAACATAAATAATCCTATGATATTCCAAGAGACTGTATGATATCCTAAGATATTGATATCCTAAGATGTTGATATCCTAAGATACTGTATGATATCCTAAGATATTGATATCCTAAGATATTGATATCCTAAGATGTTGATATCCTAAGATACTGTATGATATCCTAAGATATCAATATCTTAGGATATCATACAGTATCTTAGGATATCAACATCTTAGGATATCAATATCTTAGGATATCATACAGTATCTTGGAATATCATAGGATTATTTATGTTGGTTTGACCACATAATACTATTTATGTAACGGTACACAAACTTCGAAATCATTTTACATTTGATTGTGAACCTGTAAACGTGTCTTATGCCTGTGAAGTCTGTGGAAGACCGTTTTCAACACCTGGTAACCGTTCACGTCACAAAAAAACAGATGCATAGCACCAGTACAGATGAAAGAAGGTTAAGTGTAATTGGCAATAGGTCCAGTGTTATGCAGCATCCTTTTACGTGCATCGTAGCTGGGTGTACACAAAGTGGCAAAACTGTATGGGTAAAATCTCTCTTGGAGAATGCTCAGATGACCATAAGTCCTGCTCCTCAACGTATTATCTGGTGTTATGGTCAATGGCAACCCTCCTATTTTGATATGTTGAGGGCGATTCCTGAAATCGAGTTTAATAAAGGCATTCCAAAAGACATTGATAACACAGACTACTTGGATGTATCGCAACGGAATTTGATCGTACTGGACGATCTCATGGCACAATCTAGTAAAGACAAACGTATTGCTGATCTTTTTACCAAAGGAAGCCATCACCGTAATTTGTCCATTATAGTGATGTTACTGTATTGTGATGCTAATTGATCGCCTGCCACAGTTGGCCCAGACCTGTCCGCGTTAATTGGCCGCGTTGCCTGCCACATTTGGCCCAGGCCTGCCCGCGTTAATTGGTCGCGCTACCTGTCACCTTTGGCCCAGGCTTACCCGAGTGACGTCATAAATTTTCCATACTAATTACTTCCGTTGCCCAATTAGACTTGCATACTAATTACTTCCGTTGCCAGAGTGGGGGTATCACTACTCACTTGCACAGATATGCACAGTCAACAGATAAACAAGAATGATGTTCAGAAAAAAACGAACGCAATCAGGAATTATATGTATTCATTTGAATGTTGATTATAAATTGAATTGCGCGTACTTTAAAGAGAGAATCAATTAAACCAAGTTCTAATGGATGTCCAATTTGTATTTGAAATTGTTCCACTGACGTACGTAGTTGTTGTCGCGTGCTCGTTCCAATTTAACGGTTCCAAATCCTCACTGCAAATTCGTTATTATTTCCACAAATAAACAAACGTTCAGCAATCAAATACACAAATTTCACTTCCACCAAGTAGGCCCACTGTTTATATACCTGCTTGCAATGAACGAGCAAACTCTAAATCTTGAGTAAAATTGAAAAAACAGCGATACGAAAATGCGGAGCAGTTAAGCTTGCGCATTTGGATACCTGCATATTCGTTCGTTCTCGTGTTACGGTGCAGGTTAATTAATAGAAAATAAGCCGTTTACATAACCAGTCGAAGAAACTAACTAGTAACTAATGACTTTGATGACGCTGAAGTGAAATTCAGGTTCAGGATATATAAGGTATAGCTCAGTAAGAATTGCGTTTATGATCTTATAACCTTATTTTTGAAACTTACATGATAAAAAACCAGGTCGATGTCACAGCCGTCGTACAACCACGGCAAGCAAATGTTTGTGGTGGACAATCTGAAGAAGAAAAATATATTCCACATAAAGATATAAACAAATAACAAGAAGAATATTTTTTGTGTGTGTTTTGGTGTTCTACTCATGCAGGTGGATATGTTTTGCAGTATATATCCACACTAGGATGGGTGAAATATATGCGTGGCCAAGGTGGCTTGGGGGACGCTTGGACAAGGGAGTGGACAATGAAATATTCGCAAAAGTATATCTCGCTCCCACAAATTACTGCCTTGCGAAATATGCAAACAAAATTCACATTTATTGTAATGTTGTCATCAAACATAAAATAAAATTGAAATACAGAAAGGTAGAAGCGCTAAAAGATGGAATACGAGACCAGGGCTTCAAATGTTAGATTGGGGTAACTTAATGGTCCTTCGGCCGGTTTTTCGAAAGCTGGTTAGCTTTATCCTGGCCTAGGTTAACAAAAGTTTCAAATCAATCTTCCCAACGGGCTGTTTGGAAACATGAAGATAGTTTTCTACAGTTCACGTCTGAACCAACAAAAGTTTTACCGGCTGCTGGTTAAATTTGCTGGTTAATTTGAGCACAATCCTGGCTAACTAGATCAATATCGTGGCTAATTTAACAAGGATTTCTAGTTAATTTGACCAGAGTATATGGTTGAATTAACCAGCGTTACCTGTTGGTCAGCAGACATTTTTGTGCAAACAAAATAAAGCTAAAAGTAACCTAAGAGATAGTTCTCGACATAGACTAACGACATAGTCCGCCATATAGACTACGATATAGTCCTCCACATAGACTACGACATTGTCCTCCACATAGATTACAACATAGTCCTCCACATAGACTACGACATAGTCCTCTACATAGACTACGACATAGTCCTCATAGTCCTCCACATCGACTACAACATAGTCCTCCACAAAGACTACAACATAGTCCTCCACATAGAATACGACATACAGGGTGTATCAAAATAAACGCAATTCATCTTTTGTGCTTAATAACTTTCGAAATACTATTTCTAGTTGAACGCTTTTAGGCTTACTTCAAAGCCTGTTCTTTTCTCTTTCAAACAAACTATTATCCTTGTCTCCAATGCTAGTAATAATTGCACAGGAAAAGATTTAGTAAAACCTATCATTTTTTTAATTATGCAAGTTTACTATGTTATTGTTTAGTCGATTTAAATGTTAGAATTTTCTTCTTTAAACTTTAATGTTGTCGTCACTACATCTGGAAAACCACGTAAGAACAAATTAAAAGTATTTTAAAAGAGACCATGTTGTTTGAAAATCCTAAACGAATGCTAAAAATCCTCAAAACATTCTGGTGTCTGAGCCAGAGTGTCATCGAATTGCGATGTAATGTAAACAGAAATTATAGCAAGTTGATGTCAGTCAGCTTAGATCGGGTCCAACCCAAAATTATATCGCATTTGAAGTTTCAAACTGAGTTAAAAATAGTGGAAGAAAAGCCGTAATTATACTTATTGTTACAATCCATTTAATAAAATGCAACATTTTTTTGTTTTAATGAAAAAATCAGTTATTTTCATGAGATCGATTTGTTATTCCATCTCAATTTTTTTAATCTCCAATCGCAATAACGTAAAGTATTATTACCCGCGAACCAATGAGTCAAATTTAAGAAACAACCCACTGTTAGAAAGCTGAATGGCTACGCTTTAAAATGAATGTAAACTTTAACGTTTTCGTCTATTATTTGTTTAGCAATTTACATTTCAGTCGAGGATTGCGCTTTTTTTTATACACCCTGTAGTCCTCCACATAGAGTACAACATAGTCCTCCACATAAACTACGACATAGTCCTCCACATAGACTACGACATAGTCCTCCATGTTTCTTATTAAAAAGTGTAACTCGACATTTGTTGACAGCCAATGGGTTAATTTTTCTAAAGTCAAAAGCGGAAAAAAAGATGTGACAGAAAAACGCTAAAAAGACGTTAAAAAGGACGTGAAAAAACGCGCGAAGATGAGATTATCTCAGACTAAAGTGTCGAAACGTTGAGTTGCGAATACAATTCGACTGGGCTTTGTATTCAATTCATTTATATAAACCAGAGTAGCGAGCGAAAACATTACCAATAACTTGTTTGTGACATCGATCGAACACTCGCCCAGCACCAGTTGACACTAGCATTCACAGTTGTCTAATTATTCTCATATTGAACTCGTTGTATAGATGGGTAAATAAATAAAGATTTCAAACTCAGTATCAATAATTGATGAGTAAATTAGCCAACCACATTGCTTTATTTTGCTCACATGATAATACTGCGAACAGAGGACAGTCACATGACTGTTATGAACTGTTCTGACTACCCCAACAGGTGGGCAATTTGTCTGAGCATGCGCGAAGAAAATCAATATGGCGACATATATTGGGAGTGTTTCGTGAATTTATCTGGTTTTAAAGCTGATAAAACAACATTTTAATGAACGAAAACTTTGTAATATTTAGTGGAAAACATTAAGCTATGCATTCCAAAGGTTTTATATTGAAAATAAGTACTTTTGCTTTATTTTATTGCTTTTTATGCTTTGAAAACAGGCAAGCTCATTTTTTTGCAAAAATCTAAACTAATATTTTACCCATCATTTGTTTAATCTGAACAGAAATAGATAGAACGCTTGGCTATATAAGTTACCAAGGTATTGTTAGCTGATCTGAAATATTTCAGTATTCCTGGTACACGTTTTAACAAAGAATTAAATGTAATTTCAAAAATTAAATATGCCTATGAAAAAACATAGTTTTTATTAGATTATTTTCTATTTTTACAAAAACAAGTTTGGAAACAGGATTTAGTCCTCCAGTTTGATATCACATTCCATTTATTTGGATATTTCAATAAAGGAATGTGAAATAATAATTTAATCTTGTGCAAAATTTGATACCAACACACATGTGAACAGATACTATCACCTAAAAATAAAGAAAACAGAACTTAAATTTATCATCTGATGCTATTGAAAAAAATCTTAGATACTACAGGCATATAGTGAGCACAATTATTTAACAAACTCACTAAAATAAGTTAAGTTATACTATGATAAGAGGATGGCAATATATAACAACACCAAATGTTGTCATATTCAGTGTCCAAAAAAAGTGCCGCGCGCATTTTTCGTGGTCACCTAACTGGTATTGGCACAAATCCAGGTGAAAAAAAATTAGAAAAACCTGGTTTTGGGTGATGAAACACTAACCCAAAACATATCAAAAACAGTGTACATTTACAAGGGCAATTTCAACCCTCTGGCACATTTTTCCCATGAATGATTTCAATTCCGCTAATAAAAAGACTATAGATAAAACTTTGATTTAAACCTAGTTTCAAGTGAAGAGCATACCCTATTTTTTAAGCTATACCTCAAACAAGATAGGCCATTTCAACATAAACATTGAAATATGGGTATACTGACAGCTCTGTCACACGTGTAGTTTGACATTAGCAGCCCTTCTGAAACATTTTAATGAAAGTATAATTCACAAAATTCACATTTTCACTTACTTCTTAACATCTGTTTTAATCCAACGAGCTCTATAGGCACGAGCGAAATTTAGTGTTGATGTAAATATCCATTTAGTTCATGTTTCCCCGGGGAAAATATAGTCTGTTCCAACGCTGATTTCGACGTACTTTGGCTTTTCAGAAACCGTTGGCCTTCCTCATTGAGATTATCAACTGTTTCACAAGCATATTTGATAGTAAACAGCTAAAATATTCTCCGAAAGTCTATATTTTTGCTCCTCGACGCGAAAATGGCAACTCAAGAAGAAATGAGCCGCAATTTTTGGTCAGCGTCGACAAATTGCCCACCTGTTGACTACCCCGATTTTAGACTAGAGGCAGCCAAAACAGAACACGTGACTCTGCCCATTTTCACGTGATTGGAAATGGACGCGACAGATTGTGTGTATCCAGGGCCCACTGCATAGAGTGTTATTTTGAAGTGTTAATCGCTATGTTCGACATATACTTATTATATGCTATTTAAACACCAGACTGTCACAAAAGCATACTTAGATATAAACTAATAACAGCAAATTATTATACGATTTATTATGCGAATAACTAACGAATATAGTAATGCATGGTTGCACGCATATATAATAATAAACTAAACACTGTTCCATAACACCGTGTGCACTCCATTTTATATCGCACGAGATGCCATTTCAAATCCAACAAATCGAACTGGACTAGATTTCAAGTGATATGATATGCATCATGGACTGCTCATTTGTCTGCATGATGATATATTAATATATCATAGAAAATTTGAAACTATGCTTGTGGGCTTGTCTATATAATTTTATTGTAAGCTAACCTGATGTATAGGGACAGCAAAGCCCTTTGAGAATCCCCTGAAATGCCTCGCTTGAATTTGTCGCCACAGCAGAAAAATGATCATCATACTTGGCTCTGAACGGATTAACATTCAAGAAAAATATCTTTTCATCTCCGACAAAAACTTCAGACCGACAAGTGGCCCCGTCTGCGAACCCGGCAACTACAATTTGAGTTTCGTTCAAATTCCCCTTGTAAACATGGTTAACTTTCAGTGTTGCGTTATACTCATGTTGGTATATCGTTCTGTTGTCTACAGCCACGACTTTTGCATGCAACACTAGCGGCGCCAGTCTGGTTAATTCCGCAATTGATTTCGACTCGTAGCCCTTAGGTATGCTACATGGCTCGCAAACTCCAGCAAACGTAAATATTGTAGCCAAAGTAACGATGAGTAACTTCATGACTGTTCGATGTTTATATTTGGAATGTTAGCAACGCTTATGAGGCTTATATGAGACATTGTATTAATTAATATCCGCCCCCAAAGTGAATATTAAAGAGCGGTTTTGTATTTTATTATAATATATGCATAGTTTTAGTTAGCGTCATTTAACGTTGCAGAAGGGCCACTCACGTTGGAAGCTTTGAAGTTTCTGTCCTCGCGCATGTCGCATTACGCATGTTGGCCGCCATTTTAATAGCCAGTCAATGACATTTTCTGGCCAATAAACACGCTGTACTGGCTGGCTGCTCCGCCTTCTGGCTAGTAAACAGAATATTTTTGCATGAAAAAACGAGGACACGTTGCACCGCTGAGTGGCACATCTGAAACTGATCTTTAAGGCCCTGTTACACGGTGCAATTTTCCATGCAACTTGTCTCGCAATAGCGTTGCGAGACAAGTTGCACGAGTCATTGCACCGTTTAACATGCCTTGCAATGGTCAAAATCTTTGCGAGACAAGTTGCATGAAGCATTGCACAGAGTAGAAGTCGGTTCTACTTTTGGCAACGATTGCACTAATTATTTTTAGCATTGCAGCGTGTAACATGGCTTCGTGCAACTTGTCTCGCAATGTTTATAGCTTGGAGAGTTCCTATTGGCTCTCCTCAGTACACGCTTTATTTTAATTACAATTTGGCGCCAAATAGCCCCTCTCCCTAGTCTCTGCGTATGCCTCTGTCCCCTATCGTTGCGAGTTGCATAAAAATCATTGCAGCGTGTAACACCTCTTGCAATGCATTATCAAAATCTTTTTTTAAACATTGCGAGACAAGTTGCATGAAAAATTGCACCGTGTACTAACTACAGGGCCTTTATTCTGTGGTTAAATTACGTGTCATATCAATAACTACAAAAGATTCATTTGGTATACATTGGCGAGACTGGTCGAAATCTCTCATTACGTCTAAAATAACATAAGAGAAATTGCGAGAAAGCCGAGCTCGAAAAATCAGCCGTGGCTAAACACTCTTGGACCACTGACCATCGCATAAAATTGGATGAAGCTTCCATTTTAGCTATGGATAGTCATAAGTTTTCTCGCAAATTGAGAGAATCAATTGAAGTTAAAAGCTGGGTTTCACTATGGCATTATGCTGTGAATCTGACGGGGGGTCAACCTCAAATGTATTGATCATAGATATCTTATATACACTAGATAGTGCATCTAATTACTTTGCAATTCAAAAACTGAAGCTGTGATTGCAGACTCAGGATATTCCCATGAAATGAGAAGACTCGTATGTTTTCTATTTCTTAAAAAGGGAACTTAAACATTAAGTTATTAAACCTATTCCAAATACATTTTCAAACCAGGCTATTCAAATGATGAAAGTTATTGTTGTTTTTTAATTAAGCGTTTATTAGCGAGTGGGAAACTCCAACATGGCCGCCATCTATTCAAATGGGGGTAACCGCTGGAATATTCTTGGCTTCAATTTTACTAAAAGAGGTGCGCTATCTAGTGTATATAGGATATCTATGGTATTGATGCATATGCTGTGCAGGAGTGAGAAAATGATACGAAATTTCACGTATTTACCATGTGTCACGAAGCACTACTGGACTAAGATAACACCAAAACTCTTTAATTATTTCTTTAATTACAATACTCAACAACGATTAATCTCCACAAAATACATCTCACGATTTCACCCACT
Organism: Paramuricea clavata; assembly: GCA_902702795.2. Classification (NCBI taxonomy): domain Eukaryota; kingdom Metazoa; phylum Cnidaria; class Anthozoa; order Malacalcyonacea; family Plexauridae; genus Paramuricea; species Paramuricea clavata. The sequence continues at coordinate 28,393 of CACRXK020004970.1, forward strand.
GGACGAAAAATTGGATTTATTCATATTTACGCCAAGTTAATAAATAGCAAATATTATATTCAGTCAAATTTGCTGCATGGTGAACAAGGGGAAGATTGTATTTAAATAATTTTGGCAAAAGAAGAGCAAATAAGGTCTTCCCCTTGTTTACCTTTCAGCAAATCTGAATGAATATAATATTTTCTATTCATTTACTTGGCGTAAATATGAGTAAATCCAATTTTTCGTCCAGTGACTTTAACTCTACAATATATCACTTCCATGCGGTCCTCTCTTCCAAAAACACATGCACTAAAAGGCACTAAAACACATACACTAAAAGGCGCTTCTCTACACTCCCCCCACCTAAAATCAACTTGATTACTGACTATATCAGTTCACTGGTTAACTCAACACGAAAGTAGGTATAAAAATAGTTCAAATCGACAAAGTTCATGCAACACTTCCATTACTATAATAGTGTTTAACTTATCTGTTCACAGTGTTCAATAATCCAACACAGGTACTCCATAACGATCGGATTGTCTTCGATTCTGTCTTAAGTTATAACGTAAATTTAATGGTTCTGCTTGATCATCGATTCCACTTGGTGCTAAACGTACTCCAGCACGCTCATTAATAAGTTCAATCGTAGACTCATCCGAATCAGAACTTAGCATGTCTTCCGATTCCTCACTCAATGGATTAGCAACTGTTTTAACGACAAACCGTCTTAGTTGTAGCGATTATTCAATATCGTTGCCAGAGATTTGCCAGGCGGAAAACGAATTTGTATAATAAATATGAGAGCCCAACATATAACTTTTAACAAAGCCATTAAAACAGTTTTAAAAGATTGTAAAGAATTTTAATTGTAACGTTTCGTCTTAAGTTAAAGACGAAACGTTACAATTAAAATTCTTTACAATCTTTTAAAACTGTTTTAATGGCTTTGTTAAAAGTTATATGTTGGGCTCTCATATTTATTATACGAAACCGTCTTAGATTATTCGAATTCGCATGTACAACTTTACGTTTTCTGCTTTCCAATGACTCTATCTCGCAATCGTTCTCTCGAATGTTAACAATGATATAAGGACCCGTATACTTTTCATCTAAACCTCGCGCTCGAAAATTCTTTAATAGAACAGTGTCCCCCATGTAAAACCGCTTGTTTTGTTGTACTCGATACCGTAAATCATAACTACGTTTCTGCTTCTCTTGCGCTTTCTCGATCCTTTTAGTAACCAATTTCCGGAGAATATCTTGTCTCTTCTTTAACTCTTCAACGTATTTGGATATTGATATCCTAAG
>CACRXK020004971.1:0-29680 GCA_902702795.2 Paramuricea clavata
CCCCAGAGGGGCGAATGCCCCAGGAATATCCCCCCCCCCTTCTTTAGGATATTCACCCCCCATATATGCGATGTGGTTTATTCAAATAATTTCGTGATACTTTCATCTTATTAGTGCCTTAAGGCCCATACAGACCGGACGCTATTTGGCAACGCGACGCGAATTGTCAGTTTTCAATGACATTTAACTTTAATATTTTTCATTGTTTTTCAAATATTCGGGACTACTTAGCAATTTAATTATTATTTTGGTCTGCATACCTTGTAAAATTTTTATCCGTTGACGGTTTTATTTGTTTTTAAAAACTAAAAATTCGCGTCGCGTTGCCGAATCGCGTCCGGTCTGTGTGGGCCTTTACACGTTTGAGAATTTAAATTTGCAAAACAAAAGCTTTTTTGTCTGTTTTGAAACGTATTATTGGAGTATTGGCAAGTTTTACCATTCCGAGATTTACAAACTAATATTGAAACTGTAAAAGACAGTTTCATGTATACGCGCATTCACTAATGAGTAATGACAACTTATGAGCCATACATTTTCCGATAACGACAAAACGCTTGTGTAGCCTTTAGTCGCTCTCAGTGACTAATACATTTTTTGAGGGGGGCAAAATGGGGGGGGGGCAAAAAATCATTTTGGAGGGCATTTGCCCCCCTGGCGCCGCCACTGTTTGGAATACTAGCCCAATGCTCTGCCAACTGAGCTATACGCGGTCAGGTCGGTTCGAGTATGTGATATTTCGGAACAGAATCTATAGTTCCTTCGATTTGTGTTTCTCAACCGGCAGATGCATGCATTTAAAAAGGTTGTTAACTTTGTTAACTACAAAATAAAGCTAAAACAAGGTACTTTTGAGAGGAACGCCAAAAAGATTTTAAGTTTTGAACACTTTTCATCGCAAATGCGTGACATTAAAAAATTGCCGCTTAATAATCTGACTGTTGTATTTCAGTTTGCCAGAGAAATGAAGAAGGATTCGTTACGAAACGAGATCTACATCGCAGATCTTAAATGTAAGATCTTGCAGTTGAAGATTGAGCAGTGCCGACGCGAAGAAACCGCGCAAACATAAGAACAATTAAACTTGACATGTAATTTTTATGTTGATGTATGAATTTTTATATATGTAACTTGTGTATACTTAGAGTACTTTAATCGTTTTAGCATAGAACATGCATTATTATAGGAGTTTTTTATAAGATATTGTGTATTCTAAATAGAGCCTACATTTTATGCTTTGTTATAATAGTGCCTATATATTTTTCTGATATTCGTTCCGGTAGACGAGTGGGATCGTGCATGAGCAAACCGTAACTTGTCTCTCTCCTCCCCAGAGGCTTTAGTTCGGCTCAGCTCGTGTTCCAAGATCCGCCATGCATGTAAAGTGTAGTGAAATGTATCTCAATACTAATCGTAATCATGCATAGCCAAAAGAAGTCTCTGCGGAGGAGAGAGGTAACTTGTAATGCATATGCCGTTAAAATTGTTAGTGACTTTTAAAATGTATATCTAATATTTAGTGAAGTAACTTATGTATAGTTACTGTTTTTTGCATGTGAGACAATCACTGATGTATAGCTAATGCTTTATTAAATTAGGTAAATTATAGGTATCTCTACACAGGTTTCTTTAATTTAAGAAGAAAATTAAACTGTGCACATACAGGGATGTTGCGAAGCATCTGGAGTCAAGGAAGCAATGTGAGAGGATCTTACCTGAATTGGAATGGACTTTTCCCCTTATAACTAAAATTTTGATCTAGACAAGTCTAGACAAAAATTTCATCGCAGCTTGAAAGAGCATCACAAAATTAATGTTCCGACGTTTCGTTGCGAAATGTTGTAAAATGCGGATAATATAGCCCTGCGAAATTTGCAATTTTCAGTCATTTTGTATTACAAACGGGAAATTGATGCCCCAACACCCGATTGGGCTGTGAATTTCCCCCGCGTAATACAAAATGACTGAAAAACGGCAAATTTCGTAAGGCTATATTATCCGCATTTTACATTTCGCAACGAAACTTTGGAATATTACTAATTTTGTGATGCTCTTTCAAGCTGTGATGAAATTTTTGTCTAGATCAAAATTTTAGTTATAAGGGGAAAGATCCATTGTAGAATTATGCATGAAAAAGGTCTCGCCAGGTCGTTTCTTGCACGAGCACCCAAAAGGAAAACAACAAACATATTTTAAGACAATTTTCGGTCAACTTCGCCTTAGAAGAACTCTGTCTTACTTACTTGTAATTTTTCAGTTTCCGCGTCATATGCATTTTAATTTATACATTCAACATTCCCATATTTTTACGACATTTGAAATTCTTTATTAGTGTATTTAGTAAAGTAGGAAGGTGTTGTTACACTTTTGTTTGTTTTAACAATAAAAAATATAATTGTCGTTTTTATAAAAGTTGTCATGAGTGTATATTATTGCCCTTCCAAACTTTCAAGTGGCGAAAGCTTCATGCCAGGAGGTGTAAAATCTTTCATTTTCTTCACAGAAATAGTTCGTCCAGAAGTCATCTTAAATCTCCCCAGTTCGTCCTCTTCTTTACTCTTTATTTTTTGCAATACTTCAGCTCTTGGTGTGACGATGTTCGTATCTCTCGCTTTCATAATATCAATCCTATCCTCATAAAAGTCTTTGGCGTAAGCTCTTCGCACGTGAACAACATTCTTTCGTTCTCGCCGATATGGTGGATTGATTCTCCAATAGGAGTTCTTATTCTGTCTTGAAATCATTTGTCCATGAGCCAAGTTTCTCATTTCGCGTGTTAGGTCGTACTTATGTTTTAATCCGTCGGCTTTGTGGAGCTGATCACGCGGACAGTGTAATCCTAGAGATGACAAAGACTCTCGAACGTGTTCCAAGTGCTCGTGTTTTTCCAATGCCTTGAAATCGAGTTCTTGTGTCGAGTGCCTTAAGCTTGACGTAGAAATCCTACTTGTAGCTGATGCGATTTTACGGCTATCGGTTGCATAGGCATCAACGGGTGATATATCCTCCGGTTTTTGTCTGGTTTGTAGGCCTAGGTCATCCTTGGCAATAGCCCGAATAGCACTTTCATCTTCTTTCATACGTTCCAACTCTACTGTTGTCCATAGTAACTTGTTATGTCGTCTAGCTGCGGCTGCATAACGCTCTTGAATTCTCTTCCTTATGTCTTTACTATCTCTGTCTTCATTGACGATCTCTCGTGTGCCAATTTCATCTTGTAAACGTAGCAGTTTTGAGCGGATATCTACTGAACGATTGGCAAGTTTTTGACGTTCAACAATACCTAAATAATCTTCCTCTCCACGTTTCTTTGTATCTGCACTTATATCTTTTAGCGTATCTTTCAGTTCTCGTCTTAGTTTTGCCTCTTGAATTTCTAGTCTTCTTATTTTTGATGGCGCTGGCTTTTTCTTTATCATTTTATTCCCTTTTCTTATACCGTTTCTTTATCCCGCTTTAAGTTTGTATATTATAATACTCCGTATTTGTTTAACTTGTGTAGAATGTAATTACTCTAGTTTCTATCTTTCGAACGATCTTCCCTCAACAATATCTCCTGAAAATATTGATAGTCTATCGTAGGCAGCTTTTTCAATTAATATTATCTTACAAACAAAATGACCTGTTAGCAGCCAAAATGTTTTTGGCCTATTTTATTACAAAGCTGTAATGAAAGTATACTTGGCTGGGTCTGCTGTTTAATTAAAAGTTGCTCTCAAATGTTTATTTTTCAACTAATACAAACAATAAAATGCCATGGCAATATTTCGTTGTTGCATCAGTTGTCAGCGTGTGATTTAAGTAAGCCAATCAGGAAGTCAATTTTACGACAGGTGGCATAGCCCTCAAGAAAACAGGCCATACATTTAAGTCTATTTAAAAATTAATACACCTATTTATACTAAAACAAAAACGCGCATTTAAATGAAACTAATATGATAATTTTTCTTTAATGATATAGACAGGTAAACCGTAAAAACACGTACTAGGTTATTCACTCTGCACCCGACTTGCTAAAAGGTTGCTCCACTTGCTAGCCGGTGTCATATTGTGTGCGCACTGCTTGTTCCCAGCTTTTTGACTCCGACAAAGGATCAAGACTAAAATACTACACGAGCAGTGAGCACTACAGAATACATAAGACCTATACTTTTACATGTACATATGACTTAAGCAGTACTTATGACGAAGGACTTAAAAGTACTTACTGCAGGTAGTAAGACTTGTTACTTTTCCTTGACGAGCTTACTTGTTTTACGAGCCCACGCTTTTTGACTACGTAAACTGTCATGGTATTTTTCGTTCAAAACTATTCGTTCACGAGTGTGTTACTGTGTTGGTTCACGAGTGCTGGATATCATAATAGAAAGAGCAAGTATAGCATAGTTTTTTACCGCAAAAGGTTGCCACTGCAGCCTTTGTGGCCATGCCAGCTCTGGATTACAAATTAAATATTTTGAGCTTTCGATTCAGTACTTTGGTGCTCCGCAGTCTTTGACTTTGCTGGAATATTAATCAGTTTCCACCACTCATGTATGGTCACAATAGACCCATCCTCGTCCCCGGGACCTCTTGGCCGCGCGCGTCCTCCCTAGGCACACGGAACCGGAAGTGCAAGAAAACGTGCAGTAGTTTCTAAAGCGTATGCTCTTGACTTGGGACTCTTTAGCACCCGTAACAATTTTCACAGCGAAGTATTATGAAGAAACCGCGAAGTATTTGTGTTGACATTTATTGATAGAATAATTTTGCCTAGCGAAAACTACTCAACTTCTGCGAAATAGCAGTTCTCTGAGAAGCCAATCAGATCTCTCCCTTTTGTCGTCTAACCCAAAGCCTAATTTTCAACGAGTGACCGAGTGAAAATGGCTCTGGGGACGAGAATGCAATAGACCAAGTTAACTAAAAAGTATGCAAATTGCCCATTTCAATGTTTATATACTTTTAAAGGTGATCTACAGTCCGTATGTAAACAAAGCCTTTGTTTACATTTTTGTGTCCAAAATATTGAGCTTTATTCGACAACTATTTATATTTTCAAGCTTCTAGAGTATAATAAATGATCAAGAAACAACAATCAGGCTTTTCAAGAACTAAAAACATAGTTAAACTGTTTGTATCATAAAAAGTGGGCTCATTTGTGCACATGCGCAGATCGGACTGTAGATCACCTTTAAGCGATGGGTTCTTTTTTACATCTAGTCAAATGAATATTGTCATTGAGGTACGAAACAGTACATTCTGACTAACCAAAATATTACATTTCCTGCTTGCACTCCTTTTATAATACAGCCCGGAATTTGGAGAATTACGGTCTGCTAAAGGCTAAACTGGAAGCGTAATCGTGTTCCGTGTCGTCGCACTACTCGACTGGTTAAAAAGCTTGTCAATTTGTTCAATTCTGTGAAGTATGTATCGTTCTTGTAATGCATTTCATGCGCGGAAATATATTTATATGCTCATACTGTATTTTGTTCTGTTTGGACTTGGTTGATTTTTTTCTTGATTTATACTTTTTTGGTCACTTTGGATTTGTAGCATGTAGCTGTTCACTTTTGCCCAATCTCCTCGCATCTCACAGGGTGTATCAGAAACAATTTTGAAACGACTCTCAATTTCACAAATCCGTTCATGTCATGAATTTTTTTATAAATATAGCTTGTTTGGGTACTAATAATGTAAAATAACCGAAAAAATTTTCGTTAAAATTGTTTTTACTTTTTTACAATAACAATATGCAAATTAGGTAAATGCATGAATTAGCTAGGCATGCGTGAAAGGCATTGCCATTGGTGCCAAAAAATGAAAGTTCCACTAGCTATTTAAAGGACTTAAAATTGAGCAAATTTTCTGATATTTGCCAATTTGGACCGTTAACAAATTTCTCGCCCATGAACTCAAAATGCGTTTTAACCTTTTAAATTTCGCGCGCAAGCTATTATTTTTAATGCTGCTAAAAAAGACACCCAAACTTTCGTAAACTACAAAATTTATCTAGTTTCCGAAACTTTTTTTGTTTATTCTTCATTATAGTGTCCAAACAATCTATATTTATAAAAAAATTCATGATATGAGCGTTGTGAAATTGAGTGCCGTTTCAAAATTGTTTACTTTTTTCCGATACACCCTGTATATAATATAAAGGACGTGACTGAAACTTTGTCAGTTTATAGCAGGGCGCTTATATATATATAATAGTATATAAGCGCCCTGGTTTATAGATATCTAATGTTATAATATATTCTCCAAGTTCCTACCCAAAGATTAGAACATGATCATGACACCCACCCGGCCAATCAGAATCTATATACTACCTTAAAAAATAAGCAGAAACTCGACGCTCGAAACGTCGATATAACTCAGCACAGCATTTTCACATTGATACTACCCACACTGGTACAGACAGTTTTAGTATATTTGTATGGTCTATATCTCATAAACTGTCTCACAGCAACCTTCATAGCAATTACAGTGGGTCTATATAACTCATTAGTATGCTCTAGATAGAGCATACTAATGAAGCATTCAAAAGATAAACAAAGCCTTATTCGTATGATCTACAGTATATACAGCATACTAATCAGATATTGAGCATTGCAGCATAATCAGTTCAATAAATTCACTACGAGTATTAATCGATAAATTTTAAAAATATAAAGAAAGGATTAATTCTTTGTGAGGATTAAAAAAAATACCCGTGGTTCATGGCCAGTTCCCGACCAACCCTATATTTTTCTGTTGACCCTATTATTTTTTCAATGCGATTGACCGTGCGACCCTATTTTCTCCGGGTGGTTGCAGGCTGCTCAAACAGTGCCAAAATGGCATCTGTTGTCACACTAATTAATTAAATTAATTATTGAACAGAATTGCCTAAATTTGTCCATAGGAAATATGCATCACTAGTTAACATTGATGTCGGTACTCTACTGCAAATTGCCCAGCAAAAACCGCCAAAAGCATGAAAAAATATTCGAAAAAAATTTGTTTCTAACCTACCAACCCTAATTTTTTCACGATATGAAACAGGAACCACAGGTATTTTTTTAGGCCTGAATGTGATCATGTTCTAAGGTCGGATAGACAATCATGATCAGTTGTGTTCAGTGGGATATAGTTGGACAGGCCATTCAGCCACTGAACACACATTGATCATTGTTTATCCTTTACATAGTAAATTAGTCCTAATTATAATTATTATATTAAAATCACTCTGACTATTAAAGTGTAACTAATGTTTTCTTTTATTGCCAAAAAATCGTTTCTTGGCAAAACGTACAATTAGAAGCATCCATACAAGACTAAGTGTATACAAAGCTACACCCCCAAGTTTGATAAGTATAGATGGCTTTGGTGAGATCATGGTATTAGTAAATAATCGAGCACCCACTCCAATACGTATACACAGGAACAACACTATAAACACAATATCATTAAGTTTAGCAAGTCGTGTCTGGTATTTGCCTGTTTCACGGAAAAACCACCTGATCTGTAGGCTGGGATTCGATATTTCTGAGCCAAATATGGTCGCAATGAGTTCTGCCCCCGAATGTTCCAGATAAAGAGATAAAACCAGGCCGCATATGGATGTTATATGATGAAGTAACATGTCAATTCCTTCCGTACCCATAACAATGCACCAAATAAAATCAAATAAAAAGTATCCCAATGTTATAACAATGCAGAGAGTCTGAAGAGGGGTACTGGGCTCACCCAAAGCATCAAATGGCCATGGTCCAGTATAAGATCCACAGTACATACAAATGGTACAACTTAATATACCATGGACGATGGTTACTATACGACAGTTCCATTCCAGGCTTCGTTTGTTATTGAAGACACAAAGCATGTAATACACTGTTGTCCATAAGCAGAAAAATGATAGTACAGCTAAAAATGATGTCGTCATATGAAAAAATTCTGAGCTGTTGGGAATCCAAAATTAGAAACAGCAGATCAGAGGTGATAGACAATTTATATGTCTTCCCAGTATCTGAAAAGAAAAAGACAAAATAATCAATAAATACATCTTATGCAATTATTAATAATGGAAATATGGTTACATGCATCTTGAATGCATGAATGTGCATCAATGGAAAGATGCATAATTGTGCATCAACGTCAATTTGGCAGAGATGGATTTCATATTTTCGTTCGGGGTGTGTGGATAAATATCAACAAAATTTGTTTTCTAGGCCTGCCTTCTATGGCGAGATCTGAGACCATAATATTGGTAATTTTACAAATTTAGTAGTAAGAATAATCAAATATGAAACTATCAAATCAAAATATATACAATTTGCGGGGGTGGAAAAATTTTTGGGGGCGGTGCCAAATGCCTCTGGGGGGTGCAAATCATTTCTGGGGGGTGCATCCCCGCAACCCCAGAAAATCCGTGCCTGCAATTTGGTTTCCTAAACCAATTTTAAAAAGGCAGTCCTCAATCAGAATTTTGGACATAATTAATAACTAATTGTCGAAGGAATTTGTAGATGGAAATTTCAAGTGGAATTTAATTTTTATACATTTATTAGACCTAACCAGGAGCAGTTGCAAAAAAATGCAACCATCGCCATCGGACCTCTGGCAGGAATCGAACCTGTGGCCCTGTGATTCCATCGGGTGCAGGAATCGAACCTGTGGCCCTGTGATTCCATCGGGTGCAGGAATCGAACCTGTGGCCCTGTGATTCCATCGGGTGCAGGAATCGAACCTGTGGCCCTGTGATTCCGGTCGGGTGCAGGGCTCCAAGCAAGCTGCAGATCGAGAGACAGTTGTCGAGCTCTAACCACAAGTTCATGTATAAATACTAAAGTGATGCCAATGTATGATGTATGGGTAAATATCAGGATTTTGGCCATCTTACTCGATGTAACAAATTGTTGAAGGGATTTCTGGATGGAAACCTCCAGTGGAGTTATATATTGTTATAAAATATTAATCTTATACTGTCTATACTAGCTCGTTAGCATCTTTGACTATAAATTGATACTTTTATATAGTCACAGTTCTATATTATTAAATGTCGAGATGTTAATATACAGTATACACAGAGCCAAATTTATTTGAAACTACAAATATTTAGGTTTGCCGCAGCTTTCAAGGTACTGTATATACATCGTTAGCAGACTAGACTAACTTTTGCAGCTGTCATCATTTTTTTGTGATCGCTATGAAAGATTTGTCCGTCTCTAACCAACAAGATAAATATAAAATATATATGGAAGAAATTAGTATGCTAACTTATTATCGACAGAATGATCAACTAACCTGAAACTGTAGTAGAATTTGATACTTTTCTATCGAGTCCAAACTACTCTCAGCTCTACGGCAGGATTGTAAACACATGTGATAAATGATAATTTTAATTCGATCATTCGATATTCCTCAGCGAATCAAGAATTCAGAAATCAGATTAAAAATTCAGAACACTCGATTTGAGTGGGCGGATGGGCGGTGCTTCGCGCGCATTTGCCGTAGTTAATATCAAATTACAGTAACAAAAGGAAATAATAGATCTTTCTTACTAGTAACTAATTTTCCACTTGGCGGGATTTTGCGCGCAGAGCGGAATTTTTCTTTGTCTTGTGATTTATCGGGTGGAACTAATTAGAAAAGACAAAGAAAGATTCCGCGCTGCGCGCAAAATTCCGCCTAGTGGAAAGCCGGCTTTAAGAAGGTCTAATTGGAGCTAGATTTCTAAAGTTCTCGTTTTTTATACACGGCCAAAAACGAGACCCTTAGAAATCTACCCCTATTACTGAATCAAGCTATTGTTGGAATTTGAATGCATAGCACTATGCTGACCCCACATGCGTATAAAATAGAATTTTATGCATGAAACTTTAATTTGGTTTCGTCAAACATATAGTGAATTATGTGCTGATTAATTTATTATCGCAGCACTGAAAATAGTAAAAACTCGTTGCTTTGTGGTAATTTGACAATACAAATCGGCAAGCAGTCAAAATTTTTAGTTCCGTTTTCAGTAGCACAGTTTCTTCAGTTTAGTACGCTTTTTTACAGACTAATAGAATAGGAGACTACAATACACCGAATACTGGATTAGTGGGTTATTTAACTTTAATTTAATTAACTGGGATGAATTTTCATTAAAAGTCGACAACTTGCATGTTGTTTATCTAGGCAAAAAAAAAGTATAAAGTTCACGGAAAGAACTTATTAAAGCCGGGTTACAGTCCGTTCTGCGCATCGGTTCTGCTCATAACAAAGGTAGACTACTGGATTTCAAAATTGTGCAAATTTCGCATGTTTTGTATATTTCTGAACATAAACACTAGCTCATACTTATTTAAAAGTATAGCGAACCAAAATAGTGTTAAATTTTCTGACAGTTCATAATATTTTAAGAAATATAGCAGTTCAAAATGTAAACAAAGCGTTTGTTTACATTATGGACTGTAACCCGGCTTTAAAATTAGTAAGATTGCAAAATTTGGTTACGAAATGTTGTAAATGTTTGTATGTTTGTATTACGTGCGGAAATTGTTACCATTTTTGAGCCGAAAATGGTAACAATTTCCGCACGTAATACAAACATATACAAAATTTGCAACTTTGCAAGACTATATTTTCCAAGCATTACAACATTTCGCAATCAAATGTTGCAATTTTACTACAAATTTCATTGTGTTCTTTTTAGCTGTGCTGTTTTATTCTCTTCCGTTTACTTCGATTAAAATTTAGTCTAACATGAAAGTTGTCCATTGCAAAATGTTTTTGTAAATTAGGGGCGGACCATTTGGTGTTTTTTTTTGGAGGGGGGGCTACATGGAATTTCTAAATATACAAAGCCCCACTGATCCCAATATAAAATAGCTTTTGTCATAATCATATGTCGTTATACTTCATGTAATACTCAGATAGTGGCTCTTTCTCCGACAACATGGCGTCTTGGGTTGAGGAATTATTTCCACCAAAGTTTAAAGTAAACGACTTGTTTGACAACGATCAGACGAAACCAACTCATCCACGGTCAAATGAACGTTTACGGAAAATCTATGAAGATGTGTTTGAAGAAATGCTTTCGACTAGAAAAGATACAGAAGTATTTGAACATGGTAGACAAGGCATGCAAGCTGCAGGAGAAGAGGTTGGGAAAAATACTATTAAATTTGTTAAATATTGACTGGCATGAAAATTTAAAATTAATTTTGGAAATAAAGCTCAGCATATAACTGGGGGTATGCCCTTACTCAGGCAGTAAGGGACGGTCGGCAAATATAGACTTCGTCCTGCTTCGCTGACTATTAAAGACTTGTTCCTCGAAGAGGAGAGGAGAGAATCTGGGATTACAAAATAATCAGAATGAAAACAGACTAATACAAAAATCCACCACATCACTTGCCAGTTACCAACAATCTGTGAAAAAAACGTCAAATATGGCATGCTGCTGTCCCTTGAAATATTTTGATGCAATTACTGCTGAAATAGTGTTTGTCCAGACTGGAAAGTTTGGAAATTGCCTGCGCCGGAGATTTCGAAAATTTAATAGTAAATATATAGAAAGCATCAAAATTGCGCGCCGGAGATATCCGCCGCGCGATACAAACTTTCCACACTTGGTGTTTGTGACTTTGTGGCCGACTATTTGTCGCTCCACGCTGTTCGTGTTCAAAACAAACTTTGGTTCAAAATTGAGATCAATGCATACTCATTTGGAGAATACTTTTGCATCTCTGAGTCATTATAAATATACCAGAAACAATAGCTTACTGTTGGAACCCTATCTTTGATACTGTATATGGCTGAATAGACAAAATTTAATTTAGTTTGTGTGACAAGACATTTGACTGGCCCGATTGGGGGGGGGGCAGAGCCATCGGAAGAAGTCTGCGAAATGGGACAAAATCTATTTGTCAACTGTCTTACTGTCCCTAATTATGCGACTTGACTCCAGTGGTTTTTTCCAGAAATCTTTGGTTGATAGCTGAATAGCTGAGTACAAAAAAAAAACCATGACCAGCCGACAATTTAAAAAAATAAAGTAAAAAACAAATTCCGAAAATACAGGACATCTTGAGAATTCAATATATAATTCAAAACAGGACGCAGTTTGAGACTGTAAATTTTCGACTTTATTTCAAAGTCATCTTCAGACAGAATGAAATACAATACTTTACAACACATATATATACAATGCAGAGAGAGAGCATCTGTCATGTGGGGGGAAAGAAGGATTATCCAAGCGAAGCGAAACATGATAAAGAAAATAGTAATAACTGAAAATGGAATATTTAGCTATATTTACAACAATGTTTAATATATTAAAAGGATTAAGGTAGAAAGGGAAAGACCCGACATGTAGAAGAAGATTGAGTTAAAGTGTTATGTGAACAGTTGTAGTTCTTTACTAGCTTTAAGTCCAGTGTTAAGAAAAGGTTTGTTGTGTTTGATAAGCAGTGCTTCAAGAAAAGCAAGAATGTTGTAATTGCTAGATTCGACAATGTGAAGTATTCTGTAGCTGTTCAAAACAAGGTTTTCAATAGGAGAAGAGTTGTTAGAGGGCAAAGGAAGATCGTTGAGTAATGTGAACTGGTCTTGTAAAGTTGCTAAGAATTGAGCATGTTCACACTCAGAAAAATGTTGGCCCACTGCACTAGAAGAGAGCCTAGTTGCATGCTCTTTCAAACGTACAGACAGGGCATCTTTGTGTCATGCCAATATAGGTTTTGCCACAACCAGGGCAAGCGACCTCGTATACAAGATTACTACGAGATAAAGGAGGAAGTTTATCTTCGTTGGAAACAAAATAAGAGAGCTTTTTAGTGTCATAAATAGTGATGAACTTAACCGGTTTAGAAAGAAATCTTTGTATTTTATTAAGACATGATTTTAAAAGAAAATCGCCACGGTTTCCGAGATAAGGAATACGAATCCAAATTTTAGGCAACATATCATCATCCGTGTCATGATTAACGGCATCGAAAGTAGAACTATCAATAAATTTGGTTTTAAGCTTTTTAATCAAAAAGTTTCTAACGCCATTAGGATAACCATTCCAAGACATAAAAGATTTGATAGTTTCAATTTGATTGTTGAAAAGTGTTTTCGAACTGCAAATTTTAAAAGCTCGGTAGAACAGAGATTTTACCCATGCAGTTTTGCGATGAAAAGGCTCGAAACTTGAAAAATGTGAATACTGACCGGTGTGGGTGTCCTTACGATAAATGTCAGTACCATCAACCGAGACTTTTACAGTGTATGTCTAAAAAATGAACTACGCCATCGGGAAATGTATCAACTGTGAAATTTAAGTTCGGATCGAAACTATTGAACTTAGCTAAAACCGCGGAAATATTGGAAGGTTTTATCAAAACAAGAGTGTCATCAACGTAACGTTTGTAGAATTTTATAGTACCATCGGCAATCAACTCGGAAACTATTAATCTTTCAAATTCAGTCAAAATTATATTAGCTAAGACAGGTCCTAATGATGAACCCATAGAAACACCGTCTTTTTGGACATAAATTTGCTCGTCAAAAGAAAAGGCAGTTTTGTTGCAACAATCCAAAATGAGTTTCTTCAAAGTGCGCTTTTTCAAAGTGGTTGCAATTAATTCGTCTTTATAAATACGGTCTAGAACAATTTTGACTGTGCAGGAAAGTGGAACGTTGGTAAAAAGGGATTCAACATCGAAAGAAACGAACTGGTAGCCTTCTTGAAACAAATGTTTCTATGGGTTCATCATTAGGACCTGTCTTAGCTAATATAATTTTGACTGAATTTGAAAGATTAATAGTTTCCGAGTTGATTGCCGATGGTACTATAAAATTCTACAAACGTTACGTTGATGACACTCTTGTTTTGATAAAACCTTCCAATATTTCCGCGGTTTTAGCTAAGTTCAATAGTTTCGATCCGAACTTAAATTTCACAGTTGATACATTTCCCGATGGCGTAGTTCATTTTTTAGACATAAACGTCTCGGTTGATGGTACTGACATTTATCGTAAGGACACCCACACCGGTCAGTATTCACATTTTTCAAGTTTCGAGCCTTTTCATCGCAAAACTGCATGGGTAAAATCTCTGTTCTACCGAGCTTTTAAAATTTGCAGTTCGAAAACACTTTTCAACAATCAAATTGAAACTATCAAATCTTTTATGTCTTGGAATGGTTATATCCTAATGGCGTTAGAAACTTTTTGATTAAAAAGCTTAAAACCAAATTTATTGATAGTTCTACTTTCGATGCCGTTAATCATGACACGGATGATGATATGTTGCCTAAAATTTGGATTCGTATTCCTTATCTCGGAAACCGTGGCGATTTTCTTTTAAAATCATGTCTTAATAAAATGCAAAAATTTCTTTCTAAACCGGTTAAGTTCATCACTATTTATGACACTAAAAAGCTCTCTTATTTTGTTTCCAACAAAGATAAACTTCCTCCTTTATCTCGTAGTAATCTTGTATACGAGGTCGCTTGCCCTGGTTGTGGCAAAACCTATATTGGCATGACACAAAGATGCTTTTCTGTACGTTTGAAAGAGCATGCAACTAGGCTCTCTTCTAGTGCAGTGGGCCAACATTTTTCTGAGTGTGAACATGCTCAATTCTTAGCTGAGTACGGTACCATAGATACCACAAAGCTACATTTGCCCCCTGTGCAACAACCTAAAATCCTTCCTTTCCAATATTTCGCAAAATAGATTGATGGTCCATTTAAATACAGCATATATGGCCCATTAACCATGAAGTGTCCACAACTGTTTGATGACCTCCTGAAATTTGTATATTTTTAAATTTGGAGTTGTTAAGAAGTCTCATTTTGCATGCCCAAATCAAACTCATCAAAGTCACTGTAACTTGAGTTATTTCTTTCAAGTCTAAGACTCTAAGTCAAGTGAGTAATTTTGTCTGTAACCGTGCAAGTTGCATCAGTGATGCCGTACAATTCTTTTAACAACATACTTGGGGTATCACCCAATCATGTACATTAGTCATTACAGGCTCACAATCTAGAAAGGACTGAATTAGGTTTTATGCAACTACACTACAGTATTCATTCAGATCTATCGTAATGTGCATGTTGTATGCAATTATTGGACCAAAGTTGCCACTGGCTGGCTCTTAGATTTGTCAGTGGTTCACAGATTATTGATTTGCCTCTGCCTTCAGCAAATAATTGAACTGCCACCAGTGACAATTCATGATTATTTTGCTCGTGCAATCTTCTCCTACATTTGTATATAACAATATTAGCTGATGTGAAACTATTATTAGTGATCACAGCACAACTAAATAGTGCAATTAATTTCCTGTGGTCTGTGTGGACCAACTAACATGCCTAACATGTTGCTATTCCTACACTGTCGATTGCACAATGCAGTCATGATTAATGGAATATTTTATTACAATTGTTACATAACGCAGCTGCATTACACTAGATTTAATCTAATGTTCTAATAGAGTCGGTATTAATTTAAGCCTCTTCTGTTACTTTAATTTTATTCTCTAAGGCAAGACAATTTCATTTCAACCACAATCCCAAATACTATGAGCAAAAATACACCTTACCTCCTTCTTACCTGTTACAGTCCAACTTCTTTGATTAATTGCTCTTAAATTATTAAAACCAGTGACAAAAACTGTGGAAGATGAAGCATTATTTATTATATGGCAAACATAACTTCCGGTGAAATGGCGGACTGCATGTGATTATAGCTGAGAAGCACTTTCAGCGGTCCATTATTTTCCCGTAATGGATCGGCGGTCCATTACGTAAAAACAAACGGATGCATTTTAAAACAAAACAGCAAAACTAATTGAAAATTTGAAAATTATAATTTAATTTGTTACCGGTATTAATAAGATATCTGCGAATGGTTTTTAGTGGAAAAGAAGGAATACATTGGTATTTTTTGTTTTCTTCGACCAAATGTGTATGCATTATTGCATTTCAAATCATGCATTTCTTGTTTGTTTCAAGTAAAATGCCTATATAAATGCCATATAATAAACTTTTTATTAACCTCGCTTGCTCGGTATGTAAAATCCTCACCCTACGGGCTCGGTCTGTACAAAAAAGACATCAGTCCGATATTTCTCTGTACAGACCTCGCGTTCGGTTAATAAGAAGTTAATAATGTAAAACTAATTACGAATCTTTTACGAAAGTAAGAGTCTAAGAGATGCCCCTGGTTCCAAAAACTACATGACTTTGTCCATATTTATTATTTTCAATCCCCTCCCCCTAGCCTTGCAATGAACCACCAGTAACAAGATTTGATTTAAATTTCTAGGATAGTCCTATTACGGTTGGCAGTCCGAAAATTACTGCAACAGAGCCAAGTCAGGTAAGCAATTCAAAGTTAGTTTGCAAAGAAACGAGATCTGAAGACGGTGAAGGTAAATGTGTATGGAGTACGGAAGAACTGAAAGTACTTCGTAATTCTTTGAAGTGTTCAAAATTAAACAATATTCGCTTGAGTGTCCTCACACAAGCACTGCAAAAAGACTGCGAGCGTGTCAGGAATACCTGCCAGGAACAAGCAAGCGAGATTCTAAAATTAAACAAGAAGTATAATGATGTCAGGAAACAAAATAGAGCGATGAAAATAACTTGCAAGGCTTTCAAAGAGGACGCAAAGAACGCTCAAGAAAATTTAGAAGACTGCCAATGTCGGTTTGAAGATGCTATCAGAGATAAAAAGTCAGCAGAACTTGAACTGGTCAAAATGAAACACGAGTTAGAAGCTGTCCAAAAACAAAACAAGGTGTTGCAGTTCGAATTCGAAAAACAACAGATGTTGCAGGAGAAACTTTTGGAGAATCAAAATATTTCTCTTAGATCACTTTATGAAAGAGAAATAACAGATCTGCTTGAAAGGTTGGATAAAACTGAGATTTGTCTGGAAAAGGAAAAGAATGAGCATACCATAACAAAAAAGGCTTTGGCTCATTTGCGGTTACACTTCGCAGAGGAGGGGCCTTAGCTTTGATATTATTTCAGTGTTTCCTGTGGTCTGAGAAGAAAACGAAAACTAGTTCGGCAAAGTGCATGATGACTCCGTCATTTTGTCTTGTGCACATTGCTGCAACGCGATACCATATATTGTCTGCTTCATTTTGTACTTTTTCTATCATCAATCTGTAGTGCGGAATGTGTCAACAAGTAATGCTTTGACCGGTGTTTGTCTAGTGATATTTTGTCTAGAGATATTTGCGATATTTGATGAACCTGTAAAATCTGCAATAAAAATTCCATCACAGAATAAAGGAATGAACCTACACTTTACCTATATTACTTTATCAAGTTATATTGTTGCAATTGAACCTTTAGTATAACTGAACCACTCATACAATTGTTTCTTATC
The DNA here is from genome assembly GCA_902702795.2 of Paramuricea clavata. Lineage (NCBI taxonomy): Eukaryota > Metazoa > Cnidaria > Anthozoa > Malacalcyonacea > Plexauridae > Paramuricea > Paramuricea clavata. The sequence goes on from CACRXK020004971.1 coordinate 17,344, forward strand.
AGAAGCTGTCATTGCAAGGAAGTACGGCCCCGTATTTGCATGCTCTCATGAGAGCCAAAACCCCACGATAACGTTTCGTTTTCATTTCCATTTCTGCGTAAAATGAATTATTAGCAAAACTGTGTCTTTAGTATGCTTTACGTATAGAGCTATATATGCAGGTAGCCTATAGATATACACTAATAAAATTACTTGATTACATAAACTCACTACAAGTCAACGTAATTATTAACTACCAAAAATTATACAAACATGAACAGCGACAAGAAATACATTTATTGTAATTATATATATAGTCTGTCGTTTCTTTAAACCCAACAAATTATACATTTACAAGTTCTTTGTATGTTTGCATGGCGATAAAACATATAATAGTTTTGTTTGTGGAAACACCACGTAAATTTATTACTGCAAAGCCTTCGATCCGTAAGCCCGGATCTTCATCAGTGCTAATAATATGCGACATAGGTTCGCCAACGTATGCCCTGGCTAAATATCTCGCTGAGATATTGAAACCAGTTGTTGGAAAAACAGAACATCGTGTAGTAAATTCTAAAGAATTTGTAACAAAAATGGAACCAATAGATTGGGTATAAGAATGACATTCTGGTAAGTTTTGACGTAGTTAGCTTGTTCACAAATGTTCCAGTTGAAGAGGCTTGTAATATCGCGAAAGAAAGACTTCTTTCAGATATTACATCATCTCAAAGAACTAATCTTTCTCCTGAGAATGTTCATGATTTGTTGAAACTATGTTTGACCACGACATGTTTTCAATGGCGGGAGAAATTCTATAAACAAACAAACGGCGCTCCAATGGGAAGTCCATTGTCGCCTGTTATGGCTAATTTGTTCATGGAGGAATTTGAAAAGAAAGCCTTAGCTACTGCAACGTTGAAACCTGGTTTCTGGTTCAGATACGTGGATGATACATTGAGTAGCTGGTCTCATGGACTAGATAATTTACAAAAGTTTCTAGACCACATTAATAGTTTGCATCCATCGATCAAGTTTACTTTTGAAGTACAGAAGGATGATAAAACTATACCATTCTGTTAACTATACATGATGATGGATCATTAGGACATAAGGTTTATAGGAAACCAACACACACAGACAGGTATCTGCAGTATAATTCATTTCATCATCCTAGTATTAAAAACTCTGTGTGTAAGACACTCATCAACCGAGCGAAAACAATTTGTGACGTAAGTAACATTGACGATGAATTAGAACATTTAAGAAATGTTCTAAAAATTAATGGTTACCGACGACATTTCATAGATAATGCTATGAAAACACCACAAAGTATACATCAGAAGATTGAATATCAGTCGTCTGTTTGTCTACCATACATTGGTCCGGCTTCACACAAAATCGAAAGAATTTTGAGGAATGAAGCAGGTATAAAGGTATACCATTCCAGCGAAAACAAATTGTTTCGAGCTCTTTGCACACATAAAGACAACGTAAATGAATCTCAGAAACCTGATGTGTACCGCATTCCTTGTGAATGTGGTCTGGTTTACATTGGTGAAACTGGTCGAAATCTCTCAGTACGTCTTAAGGAACACAAGACGAATTGCGAGAAAGCCGAGCAAATTAAATCTGCTGTGGCTAAACATACTTGGACTTACGACCATCGTATAAAATGGGACGAAGCAACCATTTTGGCGATTGATAGTCATAAGTTCTCTCGCAAAATGAGAGAGTCAATTGAAATCGAGAAGCACAATACTATAGATCGGGAGGGAAAGCCACTAGATAGTACGTGGCGTGCTCTCTTTGATGTGCAAAATTAATTTCTTTTGTCTTGGATGCGCGCGCGTTAATTGGAATCACGTCACTACGTTTGAAATGACGTGGTTGATGTGCCGTTTAATTAAATTTTAAGTGACGCGAGCCAACAGATCACGACACTTTTGTATATAAAAAGGGCGTGTGAATTAAACAAGTCGCATATTATTAGCACTGATGAAGATCTGGGCTTACCGATCGAAAACTTTGCAGTAGTAAATTTACGTGGTGTTTCCACAAACAAAACTATTATAAACTAGGTTGCCCACAGGGCAGTAATGCTGCCTTTGACAGCAAAAGACAAACTACATGGTGTTGAACAAGTCCTTCAGAAACATCCTATTATTGTTATCCTTGTTACATACATGTCCAGTACCTATGCAAGATGTCCAATGGAATAATCAGAAGGCCATTGGACATTCCATTTGTCAAATGGATCAAATGGACCTCCAATTTTCCATTGGACTTTTGCGTGTCCATTGGATCCAATGGACAAATGGAATGTCCATTGGCCAGCAATGGATCAACTATCGGAACTATGCATCACCCGAATAACAGACTATGTGAAGGTTGCCGATCGGAACAATGCCAAACCGGATAAGAGCTTCCGCGTTTTTACCATTACGTAATTAACAGGTTGCAAGACTCCATGTGGACATGATTATGAAACCAGAGAGATGTTCCAATGTTCCAATGGTCCAATGGATCCAATGGATCCAATGGACCAATTATTGTCCAATGGAATTTTACCTGTCCATTGGATCCAATGGACAAAATAGCCTTTCCATTGGAAAATTACCTGTCAATTGGTCCAATGGGAAAATAATATGGAAGTCAATAGACATTTCTTATATCAATAATATAACAATATGTTATTGCTTCGTTCTTAAAAACTCACGCAATATCATATAGCAATATATAATATGTTGTTGTTTCTTTCTTAAATTAAGAAACCTACACGCAATATATCAATATAATATGTTGTGCTTGTCATTACGTCACTCAAATACATGGTAATTGACCAACTGAAAAAGCAAATGTCCGATGGAAATTCCACTTGTCCATTGGATCCAATGGACAAACAAAACTCCAATGGACATTTCCAGGTCCATTGGATCTATTGGATCCAATGGACACTTTCGTTTGGCCATCTCACTGGCCTTGTATCTACATGATGTCCATGTGCTTGTCATTACGTCACTCAAATACATGGTAATTGACCAACTGAAAAAGCAAATGTCCGATGGAAATTCCACTTGTCCATTGGATCCAATGGACAAACAAAACTCCAATGGACATTTCCAGGTCCATTGGATCCATTGGATCCGATGGACACTTTCGTTTGGCTATCTCACTGGCCTTGTATCTACATGATGTCCATGTGCTTGTCATTACGTCACTCAAATACATGGTAATTGACCAACTGAAAAAGCAAATGTCCGATGGAAATTCCACTTGTCCATTGGATCCAATGGACACACAAAACTCCAATGGACATTTCCAGATCCATTTGACAAATGAAATGTCCAATGGCCTTTTGATTTTTCCATCGGACATCTTGCATGGGTATTGGACATTAATCCCTTGTTAACCCATTTATTGACAGTACCCTACCACTGACTGAGTATTAAAAATCGTCTGGCGTTGGACAGGGTAAATACTAAAGTAGGGGTCATTACTGTGTTGATGAATTAACAAGAGCCACTGGCAGATAGGTTTGTTAACCCATTTACTGGCAGTACCCTATACCACTGACGAGTAAAATCTTCTGGCGTTGGACAAGGGAAGGGCGCATTGCCAGCTAATGGGTTAAACTACCGTGGTTAAACATAAGATTTCATGATGCTCCAGGAAATGTAAACAAGCTATCAGTGTGACATCCCAGTTTATATATTTATATACTCGGAATATTGATTTCTCGGTATATACAAAATTATTTTAAAGTATAACAACCAGCGAAGACGTAAGCCACTAACTACCCTGCTACTACCAGACTATATAATGACATATATATGTCATCCGTCCGGTCCGTCCGTCGCCATCCGTCCGTTTTATCCTAACCCGTTTTTAAAACACAAAGTTTGCATTTAATTAAGGCAGTGCGGTTCGTCATGATCAACATTTTCAAAAGCGGCCAATTAGACCAGGGGTTAAAGGGCAATGACAATGACATGCAGGTGACATTTAACATTGCGTCTCACTAATTAAAATTTACGGGTTTAATAATGTTTATCAAAGAAAGCAAAAATGTATACTGTATACAAGACAATCTCACATGTGGAATTTTTTCTCTTACGTACTGCCTTGTGATGCAGTACAAGTATAAACCTTAATATTACAAGGTTGCCTTAAAACCCTATTTGACTTTAGGCCATATTTTCGCAAAGCCAAAAGATCCTGTTGAAAAAAATCAGAAGACTCGTGCTATATATTCTATACCATGCGGTGACTGCGACAAAGAGTATTTGGGTCAGTCTAAACGCCAGTTTGGTACACGGCTGAAAGAACATTAAAAGGCTGTTTCAACTTTAGACAAGGGCAAATCAGCTTTAGCCGAACATGTATGTTACACCAAACACGAGATTGCGTGGGAAAACTCTAAAGTAATTACCACAAACAATCGCTATGGTCAAAGACTTTGCCTAGAAGCGTGGCATATAAATATGAGTCATCATGCTTTGAATAGGGATGACGGCGCCTATTTGCCAGAGGAATATATGCATCTTCTTGGCAGGTGACGTCATCCCTTGGGTATTTAAGAAGCCACGATCGCAGTTTTAGATCACCCCTGATGAAGACACTAGACTGGAGTGTCGAAACGTTGGGTCTTGATTACAATTCGACTGGGCTTTATAATCATTTATTTAAACCAGAGTAGCGAGCGAAACATGATTGATATACCTGGTTGCAGTGAACGAACAAACTTTAAATGACAAAGCATTTGTAAATCCTAAAACATAATTAAATCATACGGCACATTTAAGATTTTAATATCGTATTTCAGCCGCGTTTATACTGTTTGGCGCAATTGCTGCGTTATATTCATTTATATACACAGAAAAGCATGTCATTGTCCATGCAGACCATAGGCAAAAAGCATTTGTCAGCCACATACCAAATTTAAGCAATCGTTAAATCATATACATGTCATGGAAAGAATATGGAAATAATGTTGAATGAAAGCTAGCATCGCGTATAATGTTAAAAGCACCGCATATAGTGCTCGAACCACTGCGTATAATTGCAAAAGCACCGCGTATATAAATTGTGAAAGCACCGCGTATAATGCTGGAACCACAGCGTATAATGCGGGAACCACCGCGTATAATGGCGAAAGCACCGTGTATAATGCCGAGAGCACCGCCGTGTAATGCTAAAAGCATCCAACAAAATGCCATTTGATCACTTTAAGCCAGCTATGGCTTTCCATAAAAGAAGACCAAAGATGAAAGAGGATCACATTGCCTGTTTGCCTTATGCTTGACCGCGCTGCACCACGGTTGAAATTCACTGGTACCGTCATGCAATGCGCCAAATAGAAAATTTTGATTTCGACCCACAAAACAAAATTAGGATCTGCTGCCTTGCTCGCTCGCTTCAGGCTCGCTCGCTGCGGCAGCAAAAAAAGATCTTCCGCCATTTTTTTTGTTTTGGCCTGGATTTTACTGCAGTACAATTACAGTAATGAAATAATTGTACTCCTCTCAACTAGTCGGGTTGAGAGGGGTACATCGGGTTGAGAGGGGTACAACGGTATAATTATGCAGGTCAACGGTATATGGAGGTACCCTATACGCAGGTCCATCTTAACGGACTGCCCGACAACGACGCCTGCGATTCCAGAAAATCGGTATATACTTCATGTGACCCTATTATAATGTATCGGTACCCACCCCCTACCTCACCCCCTACCCCAACTCCTACCCCACCTCTACCCTAACCCCTCCCTAAGTTGAGGGGTTACTCCAAGTATCTACCAGAAAATCGGGAAAAGCCGCTGATCGACTACAAAATCGCTTTGTTGAAGAAAATTACGTAAATAACATGCATGGTATAATTTCATTAATTAAATAATGCTCTTCCAATGAGCCAAATAAAGATATCATGAAAATGAAAAAATCTAACTTTAGTTCTTAAAAATGAATCAGAAGTGAATTAAGCAGCTCACATTCCATCATTGGCAGCCCAGTTATCAGTGTTTTTGTATACTCGCGCGATAGTCGCAGGTCAATACGGGTGCCGTTCGTGTACTACATGAACGGCACGCGAGATTGACCGTCTATCGCGCGAGTCGCTACATACGAAACTGAAACACTGATATTTAGGCTGCCAATGATACTATCGCAACAACACAGTAGTTGCAATTTAGAATTTTTAAATGCCTGAACAGTCTGAAAACTCATGCATATATTTGGCCGCTGGCACTGTCAGTGGTTCATGTATTTCCGCCTGTATGCTCATTTCAAAACTTTACAAAATATAGCTTCATATGATCTAGGCATCTAGCCAAGATTTCTGGAGAAATACAGTATTTTCAAGTTTTTAAGAATGCAGTTGGGAAGTCTGCTTTAAATTTTACGTAATACAGTCGATTTCAGATAACTTTTCAATACAAATGTTCGAAACTACTTCGTTGGGAAGTCCGTTGCGAAGTCCGTGATTGATCCCTGAAGAAAAAGAAGCCAATGAAATGTGTAGTTTACAAAATGGTTTGTGAACATCATTATGAACTTCGCAACGAAGTTCGGAACATTTGTTTGAAAAGGTATCTGAAATCGACAGCAAAGGTTTAGGCATGTTTACAAGAGTGTTTTGTGCATTTCTTCCTCGATGTGTGACAACGCAAACATATGCATACGCGTATGGCGACAATTTGTGCCTTGAGGCAAATATCAGTATATCACAGCTGGTTCAGTGCAGGCATGATCCCTTCCAATTTTACATCTCGCAAATCGCAAATAGACCCCAAGCTCTTGCCGATTTCGGAATTAAAACTGTTACTTTCATTTCACAACTTCTTCGTACTCCTCCAATATCGAGAGTTTTCATTTGTACTAATTCTCGAAGAAAAGAGCAAAGGTCGTACTCATTTGGATATGTCCAAACTTACAAGCAAATGCACCGATGCATGCGCTCATAATCTCTGGATTTTGAAAAAATGCACTGGGCAGCGGATCAATCTACCGTGACGTACGTAGGTTATGTCCTCGTGTCTCGCGCACGAAAGAATGTATTATGAACATCACCACCTTTGTATAAAACCAATACCAGCCGACAATTTCAAAAAAATATAATACAAAACATAATCCGAAGATTAGCATCTTGAAACCCAAAATATGGATCAAAACAAGACGAGGATGAGTTCAAAATGAACATCAGACAGACTAAAGTTACAATAAAATACACGGTCTTATATACAGCTTTGATCATATGACGTAATTAGAAAGGAATTTTGGCAAGAGTCTGATTACAGTGAACAAGCTTTTTGTTGTTGTAAATGACGATGAAATTGTCAAATTAATAAATAAAAAATAAATAGATAAAATTTCGTTCTCCTCTAAATTCTGGTCTCAAAGCTAGCAAGGAACTTGTCTTGTTTTCCTAATCCTTTCCTAACACCATCCATAACACCTTGTTCACTGTAATCAGACTCTTGCCAAAATTATTTTCTGATTACGTCATATGATCAAAGCTGTATACAAGACCGTGTATTTTATTGTAACTTTAGTCTGTCTGATGATGATTTTGAAATAAAATCGAAATATCAAACTCATCCTCGTCTTGTTTTGATCCATATTTTGGGTTTCAAGATGCTAATCTTCGGATTATGTTTTGTATTATATTTTTTTGAAATTGTCGGCTGGTATTGGTTTTATACTAAGGTGGTGGTATGATGGCTGATGTTCATAATACATTCTTTAGTGCGCGAGACACGAGGACATAACCTACGTACGTCGCGGTAGATTGATCCGCTGCCCAGTGCATTTTTTCAAAATCCAGAGATTATGAGCGCATGCATCGGTGCATTTGCTTGTAAGTTTGGACATATCCAAATGAGTACGACCTTTGCTCTTTTCTTCGAGAATTAGTACAAATGAAAACTCTCGATATTGGAGGAGTACGAAGAAGTTGTGAAATGAAAGTAACAGTTTTAATTCCGAAATCGGCAAGAGCTTGGGGTCTGTTTGCGATTTGCGAGATGTAAAATTGGAAGGGATCATGCCTGCACTGAACCAGCTGTAATATACTGATATTTGCCTCAAGGCACAAGTTGTCGCCATACGCGTATGCATATGTTTGCTCCGCGCAAAATACGCGTTGTGTTTCGCTTATTTCTCAAACATATATCCATCACTACAATATAATGCGTTGTACAAGACAAACTATGGCTCTTAAGGTGGCTCGACACACTTTTGCACAAATTGGAATTTAGGGTTTAGATCCCAAATTTTGGACAATAATTACTTGTTGATAATGAAAGGATTCTTGAGTTTTATAATACTACTCTCGTAGAGTTCAGAATTGTTCGCAAAAATAACCTAACTTCCGTTGCTATGGCGACAATGACGTTGCAATATGGCCGATATTTTGGTTTCAAAAAGCAATATAAGTCGAAAATAACATCGGTGACCCCCATTTTTTATTTGATATATTGCTTTCGTCAGATAAAAGGAATTGTTTGACAAATTTGACAAATTTAAAAAAAATTCTATTATGGGGATTTATTTATTTCATTTAAAAAATTTCCCCATGAAAGAATTTGTTTAAATATGCCAAACAATTCCTTTTACCTAAAGAAAGCAATATATCAAATAAAAAATGGGAGTCACCGATGTTATTTTCGACTTATATTGGTTTAAAACCAAAATATCGGCCATATTTATGTCGCCATATAGCAACGGAAGTTAGGTTATTTTTTTGCGAACAATTCTAAACTCCAGGAGAGTAATATTATAAGACTCAAGAACACTTTCTTTATTAACAAGTAATTATTGTCCCAAAATTTGATATCTGAACCTTAAATTTTCAATTTTGCGCAAAAGTGTATCGAGCCACCTTAAACGTTTCTCGTTGTTTCAGTCAAAATCGAAAATCAGAGCTCACGGACACACGGGCCACGGCTTTTGTAACCCGATGCGAATGCACCTAAACAATGCTAATTTGGCAATAACTAGTGAACTGTGTATTAAATACTAGAGGGTTAATGGGTCTTAATTTCGAGTGGAAATCATACACATGTCAAATTCAAGCCAGGAACAGTTGAGGAAAAATTCATCAACTATCGGTCCATCAACTATCGGTCCATTGAACAATTGTTCAATTCCTGCCGGAGGACCGATAGTTGATGAATTTTTCCTCAACTGTTCCTGGCTTGAATTTGACATGTGTATGATTTCCACTCGAAATTAAGACCCATTAACCCTCTAGAATTTATCCTACATCGAGTGAAGTGCCACAAAATCTTAATTGATTTACCCACACCTATTCGCAGGCATTACCACCCTAAATACACATTTACTACGCTAGTTCTTGTCAGCTACCTCCGTAGCTTAGTGGTCAGAGCATTGCACCGGCATCGCAAAGGCGTAGGTTCAATTCCTGCCGGAGGACCGATGGTTGATGAATTTTTCCTCAACTGTTCCTGGCTTGAATTTGACTTCCATGATTTCCATGATTTCCACTCGAAATTAAGACCCATTAACCCTCTAGAATTTATCCTACATCGAGTGAAGTGCCACAAAATCTTAATTGATTTACCCACATGTGTATTAAATAATTTAAAGAGCATAAATTGGCAAAACGAAAATGACATACAGTTGCAATTTAATGCGCTAAGAATGGCGCATGGCCTATTTCCATAGTCATAGCGACTTAAACGCTCAATAGAGGGTCTCGTTCCATTCAAGTTGTCCCATAATTATGTTGTTTTTTATGATATTTTCAGTAACTTATTTTTCGGGTTGGGTCGCAGTGTCTTGGAAGAAAGATTTTCATTGGCTTCATTTGACAATTGCTTTTGAGTTTATAACAATGAATTGCTTCGTTCTTTAGAAAACTTTCAATTGGAACAGATCTTACGAGCCACTGCGAGGCTTCCCCATTTTTCTGCAATACAACTTTCCGGAAAGCACGTGGCTTTGGCTATCGAGCCTCGTTTTCATGTTTTAGACTTACTTTAGGCCTTTCTCTATCGTTGTTTGTGACCTGTTTATGTGATCATGGGTGCTTAATAGAAAGTGCCAAGGCCTTTATAGATGACTTCACCTCCAACTATACAACATAAAGGCTCAAAGCCCAGATTCTTTTTCATGAAAGCGAGGCTCTATAGCCAAGTGACGAGCTTTCCGGAAGGGAGTATTGCGATGTTTTATATAATTGTGATAGATGTTTGAGTTTCTATAGAATGTTCACTCAGATCGCAGGAAATCGCGTTTGTGAGGTCCAATTCAGGGGCGGATCTAGGGGTAGTCAGATTAGTCACGCGACTAACGTAAAAAAAGGGCATATAAAAAAAATTTGGACTAATGTTTTTGAATTTTTTTCCCAGCGCAAACGCTTCTCTTCATTTCTGATCATGCAATCAAAACTACATCACACTCCAGCATATAAACTTCGATCAGTTTTTGCACATTGAGCCAGCGATTGATTAGTCAAACAATAAGTCAAATAAGCGGTATTGAAATGAAAATTGACTATTCTGCATTTTAGTTCATGTGATTTGATTGGTCAAATTTTTCAGATTACACATTACAGGCATGTTGATTGGTCAGACCTATTTTGACTAACGATTGCGCAATTTTGACTATTTTGACTAATCCTGCAAATAGATAGCAGCTTCTGATTGGACAATTTGCGCAAAAGAGTTAAAGAACATCTCCTCTGATTGGCCTTCTAATCTTCAATTTGGAAGCATTGTGCACTTGGTAGCTCTGTTGCAGGGTGAACACTTTTTTCCATCCAGCAAACCGCCCTATCGATTTTGTAAAGTCGTTTCTTTTTGGATTTTTTCATTAATTCGGTTAGGGTTAGAGTTAGGGTTGAGGTTAGGGTTAGGGGTTAGGGTAGGGGTAGGGTTTGGGTTAGTTACATAGCCATTTAACACCTGCGAAAATGACGCCAGGTCAGTTTGCTGGATGGAAAATAGTGCTAACCCTGTTGCAGCTCATTACAATTTTACAAGCGAATTATTTCGCTTAATCTTAGTATATTTGTTGAACTATTTTCGAAATAAAGATTTCGAAAGGGTTATATCGTTATCTGTTACGATAAGGGATGCTTTCTGGTGTTCTATGGAGAATATTTCAAGCTGATAAATTCGATGGATGCAAGAAAATTGTCTTGGCCGAAACTATGATGTGTTGATTTCTCGTCGTCTATATTTTCAAGAGATTAATAAGAGGTGTATGGCATTAAGGTAAATTAGTGGTTTGAATTTTGAACAATAAATCGTAACGTTGAATTGAACGTACGATTTGCATAATTGTGCGAGGTTATAGGTCCAAAGTTTCATATACTGCATACATATTCATTTATATGTGTATAAAATTAAAACACCTCAAGTGGCAGAAATTTGATCTCAAATATTTGATCATGTTGGATAAAAAATATTTATTGTGTACATGCTTTATAGAGTATTGATTGACTGATAATAGCTCTACAAATGTACTTTATAAAGATAATAATATAATCTTTGGTTATATTTTTAGATCTAATGCAATTGGCTGTATAGCTCTGTTTCCTATTATTAGCATTGACAGGTACCAATGACCTATAAATTTGACCTTGATAGTTTAAATGTTTACAGTGCAAGTGTGAAAGGTCTATACAGTATGTCACTTTTTATACAGTATAAGCGAAGAAGCACTATGGTTGAAGACTAATTAGATTAAATGACTTGGCTTGGTCATGATGCAAATTCACCAGGATATCCTAACATACTGTAGGAAACTTTATTAAATTTTCTGGAACATGCATGAGGTTAAAGTTAAATATATCGGCTTGCAAAAAGACCACTCTTGCCTCCAATGACAATAACCTCACTCTTGTACACAACACTGACATGAGAAAAAAACTTCCTGGGGCATGAGAAAAAACTTCCTTCATCATCAACCAAACTTAGCCTTTCAAGATCACCACCTTAATTCCCATAATCTCCCCCCACCCCAAACATTCGGGCTTTGTAGACAAAAGCTGATGCCAAATATCGGTCTGATCTCATTGGCTTGAGACCGGTCCATTGCATCTTGAACCAGTTAAATTTTTCAACAGACCAGGGCTTGAAATAACAACTGATTACCAATCAATAGTCAGCAAGAAATTGCTTATGATCAGCGGAAAAGCAGGGTTTTCAACCTGAAAAAGCAGGGAAAGTCATGACTGCCGATCACCATGATCAATCACCATGTCAATCACCATGATCAATCACCATGATCGGGAATTTTGGGAATGTTATTTCAGGCCCTGACAGACAAACATCATGTTGATAGTATGTGTCTATATATATACAGTATGTAAGCATAGTGTAAGAATAGTGGAATAC